>JAODAL010028915.1:0-52540 GCA_025379985.1 Phyllomedusa bahiana | reverse complement strand
TAAAAAAAATAATAGATTAAGCATAAACCCAAAAAAAAGTTTGGTTTTACCCACTCCCCCCTTTCCCGGGAGGTAAATTTTTTTATGCAAAGTTTTCTGAACCCAGGTTTCCCAAAACTTTGTTCCTCCCTTGGTTTGTAAACCAGCGGCCCACCGGTAAAAATTTATACCTTGTACAAGACGGAAAAAAAAACCACCCCGGGGTTAAAAATTCACGTATCTTTACCCATATTAAAAAACACTTTGTGTCCGGGGGGGGCCCGGGGGACCCCGTCCCGGGCGGGGGGAAAACCGTGGTCCCCCCGAGGGGGCCGGGCCCCCCGCATGACGGGCGGTGGGGCGCTCCCCGGGGGCCCCGGCCCCCCCCCCCATTTTCCCGGCCGCGCTCCTGTGCGGTCTAAGCCCCCCGGGGGCGCCCCGGCCCCCGGCATCAAAGGGCGCGCGCGCCGGCACTGCGAGTTTTAAAGGGGCCATGTACGGAAATTTGGCTTTTTCCCGGGTTTCACTCCCCTTTTTTTAAAAGGCTGCCCCTTCCGGGGGCCGTTGCCGGATTTTAGTGCCTTTTCAGCCTTTTGAGAAAGGGGTTCAAGCCTTGCCCTGACTTACCGTTTTCCCGTACCTTTTGCTTCCGTTCTCGACCACGTTCTTGCCCCCCCTGCCCTGACCTAGTGCCTGTCCCGACCACGAAATTTTGAGCCTGCCCTGACCTTTGCCTGCCCCCGATTTAAGAGTGGGACGATTCTGCACCACGCTATCCCTCGGCTGCCCCCGCAAAAAGGTCAGGGTCAGGGGAAAACGACCTGGTAGACTCCCGCCGAAAGCAAAGCCCCTTCCCGCTTTGGGGCCCCGGGCTCGGGTTGAAAAGGGGCTACTTAGTTTCCCGCCCCTGGCGGGGGCTTACCCCATCGTTTTTTGCGGTGGTCCAGTGGACCCACTTTTGGGGGCCGGGTTTCGTGACGAAAAATTGGGCCCGGGGGACCCCGCCAAGGTGCCTCTCCCGTTGACGCTAAATCACCCCCAATTGTGGCTCAGCGGCCCACAACAGCTCGCTCAGAAAAGGCCCAGAAACTCGGCCATCTCTCCCCCCATGATGCAGCAGCCCCTGGCCGCTCGCAGCAAAAAACCCGTTTCCCGTGGCCCCACGCTGCCCCCCCGGGTTTTCGGCCCCAACCCGGTGGTCCACGGCTCCGTCTATCTATGCCGCCCAAAATTTCGGGGGGGACTCCAAGGCCTCAGGGGCTTTATCACCCAACCTCCCTGATATTGAGTTAAGGGGGAAAACCCAAATTTTCCTTAAACGGTCTAAGGTGGCGTTGTGCTAAGCTTTTTTCCCGGGAAAACCCCGGGCCCCGGGCCCTCCCCCCACTCTGGGACAGGGGCCGATCCGGTTCACAGCAAAACCTGGTTCTTTCCCTCACCAAAGTTCAGGAGCTTTTTTCAAAAAAACCACCCCGGGTTTGTCTGCCGAGAACGCCTTGCTTAATCTACCCCAAGGGGGAAATCTTTCTGTAGGCGATTATGCCGTACTTTTTCCGTTCTTTGGCCTCCGAGTTATCGTGGAATGAAGGGGGTTGTTTGACTGCCACCTTAAAGAAGGGCCTCTCCTGCCGCTTCAAAGGTGTCTATCCACCCGGATTTTTCCCGTTTTCCCTTGAGTGACCTTTTTCCCTGGCCACTCGGTTTGGGACACCCGGGTTTTCTGGGAAAACCCCAGGGGGAAACTCCGGCAGGAACGGGAGCAAGCTAGCCCCCGTGCTTCCTGGTCTGGCCACAGTTTTTAAAAGGGGCCGCCTCGTTCCCCTCGCCCTGCCGGAAGGGGCCCAAATGGAGGTGGATGGGCCCCTGTCAAACTGAGCTAACCAGAAAAAGTGAGGAAAATTTTTGTCTTTTCTGGGGGAAGGCAGACCTTTTCCGAAGTTTCCTGCCCATTTCGCCCTCAGCGTCGGGAAAGGGCGCCCCTAGGTTACGTAGGAGACCCGCCCCTAGGTGGAAGCAACCCCTCTCCTGCCTAAACCTCCCCCGTGTTCGTGGGGAAACTGGGCCTGGTCCCAAAGGTTTGGGGCCTACTGTTTTCCCTGGACTCTGGGTCTGCCGGAAATTTTTTGGGGACGCTGCCCGGGTTATCCCGCATCCCCTCCCTGTGTTTCCCCGGAGAAGCCCAAAACTCTTCCTCGGTAGTGGGAGTTTTTTCAAAGGACCCAATTTCGGTTCCAAAACTGAGCCCCTGGTCCTACAATGGGGGGTTTTTGTGTTTGGGGCTTGGTTTTGTTCCCTTTTTTTTTCCTTTTCCTCGTCCTTTCCTGGGTTTTTCTCCCTTGGCTGGGGGGGGCCCCCCTTTTTTTGCTCTTTTGGCGTGGGTTTTGCTTTTTTCCTTGGGGGGTTTCGGGTTTTAGTTTGCTTTTTTTTTGGGGGCCCCTCCCCGGTGCTTATTTTTCTTCGGGGTTTTTTCTGCCTTTGGGGGGTTTTGGTTTTTTTGGCCTTTGCTTAAAGTCTTTTTTGGGCGCTGGGTTCCCGGCCCTCCCCCTTGCGGGTTTTTTTGTTTTCCCGAGTTGGGGTTTTGTGGGCGGGTTTTGTGGTCCTAGCCTTGGCTTTTGTCTTCTTTTCAAGGGTCCCCGGGGGGGTTTTATCCGCTTTTTTTCCCCCTTTTCCCCGTTTGGGGCCCGGGTTCTTTCTTCGTGGTGAGGGCGGTTGCCTGCGTCTTGCTTGTTTGCGGGCCCTTTCCTGTTTACTTTTTGCCGGTTTTTCCCCCTCCCCTTTGTCCGGAATTTTTCCCCCCCGTTCGTGGGGCGGTTCTTTTTGGGGGCCTGGGGGGCTTTTTCTTTTCGGTCGTGAGGGCGTCGAATTTGGGAAAACCGCTTTCAAAACCCGCGACGGGCACTTCGAGTACCTGGTCATGCCCTTCGGGCTCTGCAAATTTCCCCGGGCCCTTTTTCCCAAAAAATTCGGGCAATTTAATCTTTCGGGACCCCCTGTACCATGCGTGGTGTGGGTTTTTGCGACATTTTGGTTTTCTCCCCCCACCTTTAAACCCAAACAAGGGTTTTCCCTGCGCCCCGGTCCCAGACGTCTAAGGGCCAACCGCCCCCTTTGCCAAATTGAGAAGTGCCCCGTTTTATCAGCAGAAACCTACCTTTTCCCCGGTAATTTATTTCTGGCAAGGGCCTACAGAGGACCCCCGAAGTTGGGCTGCCGTCCTTCAGTTTTGGGGCCCCCCCCGTGGGGTTTTCCCAGCCATACAAAAATTTCCCGGGGGTTTGCCCAATATTAAGGCAATTTATTTCAAATTTTTCCTCGTGGGTCCCCTTTGTGGCCCTTTTAAAAAAAAAAGAACGCAAAACCTTTAAACTCCTGGAAAACCCGGGCAGGGGGAAGCCTTTCTAAATTAAAAAGTGCCTTTTGCCCCTGGCCCGTGCTCTCTGGCCAAAACTGAAAAAACCATTTTTTTTCGAAAGGGCGACGCCTCCTGGTGGGGGCCCGGGGTCCTACTCTCCCCGAAAAGGGCCCCAAAAGGGAAACCCTCACTTGGGGTTCTTTTCTAAAGGTTTTTCCTCGGGTTTAAAGGAATTTCTCTATCGGCGACCGGGAAATTTTGGCCCCTCAAACTGGCTTGGAAAGAGTGGCGGTTTCTCTTGGAGGGGGCCCCGTCACCCCGTTTAGCAATCTATACCACCATAAAAATCTGTGTATTCCAGACTTCCCCAACGCTTAAATCCAGCCCGGCTCGTTGGTTTCTCTTCTTCTCTCGGTTTTTAAATTTTTTCATCCATTTTCGGGGGCGGGAAAGGGAAAAGTCAAGGCCGACGCTCTCTCCCGTGTTCGGTTTTGGGCTGGGGGCGGGGTCCACTCCATGGCACTTTATCCTCCGGAAAAGGCTCAAACTCTGCCCCCCACCCGTTGATCTTTTCAAAGCATTCCCCGGGAAGACATAGTCCGTCCAGCTCTTCGGAAGAAGAATTGTCCCTGGGGTTTATTGCTCCCGTTATGGCGGGGGAAACCCCGGAGTTTTTAAAAGGGGCCTGCTATCTCATTTTTCCCGATTCTTTTGGTGGGGCCCGGGCCCAGACCCGGATGTTGTGAGTTCTTGGGAGGCTGCGCTTTGTGCCCGGAAAAAAAGTTTTCCCCCGTCTCAAAGGCAGGTCTGCTCCTGCCCCTACCCCATTCCCAGCTGTCCTTGGACCCATTTGGGCCAAAGGTTTTTATCCGGATCTCCCTTTCCTTTCCCCTTTGGGAACACCGTGATTGGGTGGTTACTGAAAGGGTTTTTTAAGATGTCCCACTTTATTCCCCTGCGGGGGCCCCCCTCAGATCCTGCCTTGCCAATTATTTTTTCTTCTTTTTTTTGGCTGCATGGGTTCCCCCGGCCCCTTTGTGGGCGGGGCCCGGGGGGTTCCCAATTTGTCTCCAGTTTTTGGCGTTTCCCCCTTGCAACCAACTAAAAAATTTAAACTGGGCTTTTTTTCGGGTACCCCCCCCCAGTCCAATGGGCGGTAGAGAGAGTAAACCAGCCCTAGGGTTTCTACCTGCGCCTTTGTCTCCGCCCCACGGGATGATTGGTCCCGCTTTTGCCCTTTGGGCCCAGTTTTTTGTTTAACCCTTTTACTCGGAATTGTGGTGTGCTCCCCTTTTTTTATTGTCTACGGGGGACATCCCCGCCCCCCCCCCCCCCCTTTCTGTGCCCTCGGGGGGAGGGCCCCGTTTTGGAAAAGCTGGTTCCGGACATGACCGCTATCCGGAAACAGAAATCACCCTTTGGTACTCCTGGCCCCCGCCGCACCAAGGCTCAAGCCGACAAAAAGCGAAGGGCCTCCGCCAACCCCTTTTCCCCGGTGACAAGGGGTGGGTTTTGGCTAAAAAATATACGTTTCAAGGTTTCCCCCGCCCAAAGCTGGGTCCCCGGTTTTTGGGTCCCTTCGAGGTGCTCAAGCGCTTAACCCAGTTGAAAACAAGCTCCGCCTTCCCCCCCCTATGAGGGTCCCCAATCCTTCCCTGTCTCCCTGCTAAAAAATGGTTTTCCTTAATCGCTTCTTCGGGGGACTTGTCCTCCCCCTCCCGGGGCCCATACCACGATTTTTCTTTTTCGGTTTAAAAGGGGATTTTTAAAATGGGGGAAAGACGGTCAGGGGAAGGGTTTTTTCTCCCTTTTTCTGGAAGGGGGGGGGTACTGTCCCCGGGTGGGGCCCGCGACCCCCCCCCCGGGTCGGGGGAAACCCCCTGGTTTACCCCACGAGGGCACCGCCCCCGAAAGAGGGCGGTGGGCCGGCTCACCCGGCCCGGGCCCCGGGTCCCCTCCCCTTTCCCCGGCCCCGCCTGTTGCCGGTCTCAGGGGCCCTTTTTGGGCGCGCGTCCCCGACATCTTTGGCGCCCCGCGCGCCCGGGACTGCGGGGGTTTAAAGGGCCCCGTTCCCGGTTTAAATTTGGGTATTGCCGGTCACTGCCCTTTTTTTAAGCCTGCCCCTTCCGGGGCCCGAATCTTTAGTGCCCTTTCAGCCTATTGAGAAAGTGTTACAAGCCTTTTCCTGACCTTTTCCCTTTTACCGTTCCCTTAGCTTTCCCTTTCCCCGAACCACGCTTTTTTGCCGGGTTTCCCTGACCTAGTTTCCTGTCCACGGCCCGAAACCCGTCCGCCTGCCCTGAACCTTCTGCCTGTCCCCGACTACGAGCCCCCTGACGGGTTTTTGCACCACGTATTTCCTCGGCGCCCGGGAAGCAAATCCCCGTCAGGGGGAACGGAACCCCGGGGGACTCCCCCCGAAACAAATCCATCCCGCTTTGCGGCGGGCTCTGGTGAAAAACCCGGGGCCCCACTTAGATTTCCCTTCCCTGGGGTTTCACCATCGCTTTCGGTGGGCCGTGGATCCCCTTTTACGTCCGGGTACGTGAAAAACATGAAAAAGGGCCCCTAAGGGTTTTTAGCGTTCCAAAAGACGCGTTTTTGGTTCTGACCAAACCCTTTTTTCCAGCTTTTTTTAACAAGGGTTAGGGACAGAACCTTTAAAAAACCCCTCAGTTGAGACATCTGGGGGTTGTAGCGTAAACTGAGCATTTCGGTTCCCGCCTAAACCCATGTTCACAGCTTGTGAAAAGGTTGGGCGGAACCTGAAACTGTCATTTGACGCTACCCACAGATTTATTTTTATTTGTTTGTAGGTTTGTATTATGTAAGAAAAGTACAAGGTTGCACACAATTGATTGCCCCTTTTCCAGACAGTTAGAAAAAAAAAAGAAGCTTGCTGGTTTTAAAGGGGACATAACTGGGGGCGCATTTAAAAACTGACCAAAACTGCGCTGTGTGAAAGCCCCCTTAGCACTTTGGGGATTACTCCCCTCCATTTTTTAAATACGGGGTAGGGCTAAAGTGCACTCCTGGCCCTAATGCAAACATTTTGTGTCTTCTTATGCAGATCCGGACCCGTTGATGCTTTCACCCCTATAGCTATGGTATATCTCTGATGACTGACGTATAATATTACATTTTCTCTGTGGCAATCCCTGGTGAATAGAATATATGGCCTTCCATAGCTTCTATCACCAAAGTTTCAGTAGGAATAATGATTGGTTGAATGATGGGCTTGAATAGCTAAAAAATTTTGGATCATGACCCTTCAAGCTTTACATTACTCCTCCTAGGACTTCATTTTGGACAAATAAATATTATAGAAAAGATTCCCTGAAATTTGTTTTTTTTTTAATAAAGTTCTGCTTTTACTTCCAAAAATGAGAGGTGAACTCCCCCAGCCCCTTTGGGAAATTTTTTTAAACAATCCAATCCATAAGATCTTTCCAGTGATTAAAGGCAGTAAGGCACCCTGGTACAGAGCAGAATGACAAGACTTGATAACTGGATTTTGTTTGACAGTGGTGTTGGAGCACAAATATTTGTGGAGGGAACAGAATGAATGCCCCTTTTGCACAGAGGCCCAAAGGGGACCCACAAGTATCTGTTTTTTTCTTGTCCCCTGCTCTTGCTCCCAATTTTTATCGATCACTTGTAAGGTTTTGTTCACGCGACGGATTTTAATGAGGAATTAAACACGGATTCTGCGTTGGATTCCTTATTAAAATCCTTGGTATCTAAAGGGCCCTTTCCCCTTAAAAGGGCCAGTCTGCGGGTTTTTCACCAGTGAACTACGCGGGGGATTTCCACCCCCTAATTTAAAAATCTGTGGTGTGGGGAAAAAAAAAAGAATGAACATGTTTATTCTTTTGAGTGAACCCTAATTGGATCCCACCCCGGTAGAAGGGACGCAGGTTGGCCCGTGTCCAAACCTGAGGCACACACGCCTCTGTTAAGTAAAAATCTTTGCAAAAATCTGAGGGTGTCATCTGTTTTCTGTTAAAAAAACACTTTGGGGATTTTTGTTTTTTTAAAAAGTCCAAATTGGCCTCCAAAGACACCAAACACTTAACCCCCTATGAGTGTGGTGGTTAAGCGTATACACCAAAGAAAAGAAGCTGGCACTTTCTGATCTTTAGGGATGTCTTTAATCCCATTTTGCCTTACACCCCGGGGAATTGCTTTAAAAACCTTTCTGCCTAACCCACCAGGGGTGTTACCAATTGACACAAGGTAACAAAAGGGAGATGTAAAAAAAAAAAAAAAATTTGATTATTTGATGAGAATAGACTTGTAACCATTAAATTTAATTTCTTCTAAAATGCCTAATTATATGTTCTTGAATGTTCTGGACATCCAGTTCTAGATTTTAGTTCTTGCCTTTTTAAGACATTCATTCTAACCCTTTCAATTTCCTGAATGTTAAGATTTTCCCTTTTTGACTTTAAATGTTCTTGAGTCTTCTTGACATTCAGTTCTAGATCTTATATGTTCTTGAGTTTTTGACTTTCATTCTAATCTTATTGTTTTGATGTTTAGTATTTTTAGTTCTTGATTTTTATATTTTTCCCTATAAGGACTTTCAGTTCTATTTTTATATTTTTTTGGATTTTTTTGGGGGCATTCGGGCATTCCGATCTTTAATTTCTTGCCTATAGGGACATTCAGTTTTATATTTTATATGTTTTTGAGTTTTTAGGGCATTCAGTTCTCGATCTTTATATGTTCTTGCCTATAGGGACATTCAGTTTTATATTTTATATGTTTTTGAGTTTTTAGGGCATTCATTCTCACTTTATATGTTCTTCCCTTTAGGGGACATTCGGTTTCAGTCTTATGTCCTTGAGAGTTCTAGGCATTCTGTTCTAGATCTTATATGTTCTTGCCTATAGGAACATTCAGTTCTAGATCTTATATGTTTTGAGGTTTGGACATTCGTTCGGGTTTTTGTTTTGGTGTTTAGGGCATTATGTTCTAGATCTTATATTTTCTTGAGTGTTTAGAACATTCAGTTCTAGATTTTATATGTTTTGAGGTTTAGGGATTATTCTAGTCTTATATGTTCTTGAAATTCTGGACTTCGTTCTAGGTCTTATAGTTTTGGTGTTTAGGGCATTATTTCTAATCTTATATTTTTTTTGAGTTTTAGGACATTCCTTTCTTGATCTTTTCATAGCAATCTCCAACTAAAAAATTTATTCAATGGTACAACTTTTGCTGTTATGGAATTGCCCCAACTGTATCCAAAACATACATTGAATTGTATGCATTTGCGAATGAAGCTGTCACTACTTATTTTTAAAAATCAATCAGACCTGCAAATTATCGCGTAGCTTAGCCTTTTGCCGAGTATAACTAGCTCATTTACACCTATATCCTTCAAAATCCTCTTGGACACTAAATTATTATATGCATGTTAAAACCCAGTGGTAGTTCAATAACTATGGGTATCGACTGGACGGACTATTACTAACTAAATAAATAAATAACCAGCCCTACTATATACATAGGGGCATCTTAACTATTCTTGGTATTGGAGACTTACGTTTTCCCTCATCCTCCCCAAAATAAGAGGGGGGGATTGCTTTTCAGTCGTTGTTATTGCTTGCCATTTCCAAAGTGGTAGAGAAATAGTAACATGAAGACCGATTCATCCCTCATCGGGACATAAAGATTGGAACCTGAAAAAAAAAAGAAGTCAATGGAAAGCAAAGAAACAGTGGGAGGCAGTGGGTGTGCGCCCTAGGTTCTGTGTTCCATATGGCACCAACAAGCCACCGTGCCTTGGCCAGGGTATTTAGTACATATTTGGGTACAAACTTAAATTTTGCCCCCGAAAAGGAACTTTCACAATTCTCACAATTTATTCAGTTCTGCAGTGGAAATTATTAGATTTCTGTGGATGAGAAGATGAAGGGCATTGTGCACATATATGTTTACACTAATTACAAAAGATTTGAATTTTATTGAAGCAATTTTTTAAAGATTTGGGGGGGGTCACTTTTTTTTTCAAAGACCCCTTACACGGGTTTCGGTCCTTGTTCTTGTTGAGACGGATACGAAAAAATGTATCCCGACGGATACTGTGGCAGGGCTGTGATAGGGCCATAGAGATCTTTAGGGCAAATGTAGTCTGAATTGGACTATGTTGCCCTATTTACGGAACGTATATGCTCTATTTACCACACATTTGTGGCCGCTACACAAACTGGAATCATTCATAGAAAGAAAATCAAACCGGAAGATTACCTTCATGTTCAAGCTCAGACATTTTGTTTAGTAGGTTTTCTTGAGCTGTGCACATTTTTCAAAACTGTGAACTAAAAGAAGACAAGTAAGTATGAGGAAAGCAAGGGAAAAAATAAATGTCCTATTTTGCAAAAGGGGGACAGGGTTTTTTGAGTTGTTTTATTTAAAATTTACAAAGGTTCTACTGTCCCTCACCTCAGCTTTGATTTTCGACCACAGCTACTCCTGATTGCAGATGTTTTACCGGTTTTAGCATCCTGTGATATATCAGGAAACTCACCCCAAACCCACCCCCTCAACTCATCAACGGGGGTCACAAAAATCCCCCTACGGGTCCCACCAACAACCACACCTGAAATACCGTGAAATTTTAAACATATCATGCCCATAAAACAAATGAACATATTTTTAGAACAGCCCAAGTAATTCTATTTAAAAACAGGAATATAAGCTATGTGACTGAGAAAAAAGGGGAAATGTGGTGTGGAAGGTGCAGGCAGTTCCCCCCTTGTCCTTTTCCTTTTATACCTTTACATGAATGAGCAAAGATTATATTGAGTCAACCACAAGAATTGTAAGATAACCACATTAGGGAGCTGAGTCTAAGGAGCCCCCTGGTCTTCACCTTCAACCCCCACAAGAGGGCTTAATGTTCCCTGTGGAGAACTCCCCCCTGGTCTAATTTTGGGCGCTCGCTGTGACAACAGAGGTGCCTATGAGATACCAAGGGACAAGCTGGGACGAGGTCATGGTATAGGCAAACAATACAAGCAGTGTTCTAGTGGAGTTCAACTGGTTAGGGAGGTAGGGGAATGTGCCCTGAAAAAAGGTCAGGCGACCATCCATTGGATACTGGCAAGTTGGGCGGTGTGCGCTGGCCTTTTAAATACAAAATAGCTGGCACATGGATGCCATAGGTTCTGTGTTCCATATGGCACCAACAAGCCACCGTGCCTTGGCCAGGGCATTTAGATACACAACTAGGGTACAAACTTAAATTTTCCCCTGGTAAAGGGAAACTTTTTTTTTAATTCTCCAAATTTTTTTTCAGTTCTGCATGGAAAATTTTTAGATTTTGTGGAGAGAAGATGAAGGGGGATTTTGCACATATTGTTTAACAATTCAAAAAATTTGAATTTATATTGTAAGCAAGTTTTTACAAGAGTTTGGGGGTCACTTCTTGTATCAAAGACCCCTTCACATCAGGTTTCTGGTCCTTGTTCTTGGGGACAGAAAAACTGTAAAAAAATTTCCCAGGATACTGGGCAGGGCTGTGAAGGGCCCTAGAGATTTTTTTAGGGGAAATTATCTAATTGGGCTATGTTTCCCATTTACGGAACATTATCTTGTTTACCACACCTTTGTGGCCGCTACACAAACTGGAATCATTCATAGATAGAAAATCAAACCGGAAGATTACCTTCATGTTCAAGCTCAGACATTTTGTTTAGTAGGTTTTCTTGAGCTGTGTCAGCATTCTTCAAGATTTTATACTAAAAGAAGACTGTAAGGGAGAAGAAAAGAAGGGGAAAAAATGAATGCCCATTTTCACAAGGGACATGGTTTTGAGTTGTTTTACTATAATTCTACTAAAGGTTCTACTGTCCCTCACCTCAACTTTGATTTTCGACCACAGGGTATCCTGATTGCAAAAAGTTTACCATTTTAGCACCTGCATTGATCAAGGAAACTCATTAACCCCCCAAACTCAACAACTCTGTTCACAGAATCCACCTACTAGGTGCCACCAACAACCACACCCTGATAATACCACGCTAGGTCTAACATATCATGCCCATAAAACAAATAAACAGATTTTTAGAACAGCACAAGTAATTCTATTTAAAAACAGGAATATAAGCTATGTGACTGAGAAAAAAGGGGGAACTGCTCATGATGGCATGTGTGTCATGCAGAGTTCACCTTGTCCATTCTTTTTTTTACCCTTTCAGGGTGAGCAAAGAAAGATTGAGTAACCCAAGAATTGGCAGATAACCACATTAGGGAGCTGAGTCTAAGGAGCCCCCTGGTCTTCACCTTCAACCCCCACAAGAGGGCTTAATGTTCCCTGCGGAGAACTCCCAGGCTGCTATCTACGATGTGGGCGTCGCTTTTGGGCAACAGAGGGCTATGAGAACCAGGGGAAAACAAACGAGGGCAAGGTAAGGCAACAAGACAACATGTTTAAGTGGGTTCAACTGGTAAGGGAGGAAGTGGAAAGTGCCCAGAAAAAGGTCAGACGACCATCCATTGGTACGGGGAATTGGGCGGTGGGGCGGCCCTTTTAAAAACAAAAATAGCCGGGGCTTTGGGGCCATGAAAAGGACGACTTGCCGGGAGCAACAGAGGGGAAAAGGGTGGGGATGATGTGGAGAGCCGATGGCGGCAATGGAAGACATGAGCGCGATAGTTATATAGACTCTCATAAACATGTTTCTGCGAGTCATTTCTTGTAACTACTTGTAACCCCTTTTTCGATCTGATTTTCATTTGGCTGTCCCCCTTTCCCACTTTTTTTTTTTTCTCTGAGCTTTATGGAAAAGGGGGTTGAACTTATGAAAAATTATGTATTTTTCTATAAAGTAATGATGACTGTGGTTTTGTATCAAAAAGAATTGGAAAGTCAAACTGGGAGATTACCAAGGTCTTCAAGTTCAGTCATTTTGTCCAGTAGCTTTTCTGAGGCTGGGTCAGCATTCTTTATGGGTTTTGGTGCACAAAAAAAAAATAAAGGGAATAAAAGGTTATGTGCCCGGATTTGGAGAAGGTCGTTGATTCGAGGTTTTTTGATTTCCAATTGGAGTCGGGAAGGGAAACTTTTCCGTAAAATGAGGACAATTGGTTTTACCTCATGGGGGTTTTTGCCTTCCTCTGGATCAACACTTTTTGCAGAAAGGCGAAATGAATGGACCTCTGTCTTTTTTGGCCTTACAAACATTAATTGTAAAAACATGATGAGAGCATGATTACATAATATGCATTGGGGCCTAAAAGGAAAATGTTTTAGGGCATATTATGCCTTTTCCCATCAATAATTGGGGATTCCTTGCCCGGTTCTTCATCATTGTTTTTAATACATTTTGTCTTGACCTTTAAATTTTTTCAGTAAAAACCTGGGGAAAGGACATGGGAAAAAATAACAATTTGGGGCCCTGGAGAACAGCCCGACATTTAAATGGTCTTCAAATTATTCAGAATCTGGTCAATTTTTTTTTTTTATACATAGATTTTATTTTTAGCTTCAGGGGTAATTGATGACTTTAGGTTACTCATGAAGGTCTTTAAGATGCAATTGGACTCAAAATATTTGCTTAAAAAAACTGGGGGGAATTATGAAATGGCGCCTCAAAAACTCCGTTTTATGTTTTTTTACGGAAAATGCGCCCATGTATGTGGTGCCCAAAGGGCTCAAATTTGGGGGCAAACTTCACGCCTCCGGGAGACGCCACATTTAAATAGGTCTGCCTGTTTGGGGGGTAATGACCCCACTTTCAATCGCATTCATACTTTCTCAAGTTTTCGGGAAATTTGGGGCGTCCCCCCCCCCAGAACGCCCACGAAACAGCGATTAGGGGCGTTCCCACAGCGGAGCCGCACAGTGGGGCTTATTCCGAAAAGGTGTGCTCCGATCATAATGCCCCCTGGGTTTTATACCTTTTTGGGTTTGGAGTTTTCAAAACTAAATTTTTTGTTAAAATTTTTTTTTAGTGGTTTTTAAAAACCCCAAAATGGCCTAAATTGACATAAAAAGGTTTGTTTCAGCAAATTATGGCTTGAGGGGATTTAGGGATATATTTTGTTAGTAAATAAATGTTAGAACCCTTTTTAAAAAGATATTACAGCTCATGGGGGTCATAAAATAAAGAGTATACATAGCTGTAGCGTGGTTTGCAGAAGTTACCTTGCACATTCATTGTCTGCAGCTGTCTGGAGATTGCAGAGTCTACAAAAACAAAAGAATGGTTTGATTCAGAAAATCATTGTACACCTGTATAAGTGTTAGGCTAATGATACACATTAGACTAATGTTAGTCAAATGCTATGATTATGGCCGGGCCAGGTGGCCATGTGTATTAGGTGTTTGGCCTATATTTGTTTAGGTAAAAAAAAAATGGCATATTGTATTTCAATGCAACCGATCTTTTTTATTTTGGCAAAGTAGACAAGCCACCACCAGAAGTTTCTAGCAGCAGCTTATTACCCTATTCACACTAAGAACACATGCATTCACAACTAAACTCAGCATGCATGTGTGTTTGGGAAATGGGGAATAACTGGCTGTTGCATATCCCCGTCTTTCCAAAGAAATAACAAGCCCTTTTAGGTACGTCTGGCTGACAACATATCATAACTTATACTTACTGAATTCACATACAAGGATAATCAAGAGTATACAGGCAAACAAGAGTAAAGCAAGTAGAACTGTTCTGCATACTTTTGACCTGCTCTTCCCAAAACAGTATTCAACTAAAAAGGAAAAAATAGATTATTAAAAATAGATTATTGCTCACATTATTAATGCCTATAACACAAAGTAATTTATTAAAGTTTTAGCTGTAATAGACAAAAGTTACAGTACTTACATAAAGTACAAATATACAATAAAATGACATACATACAAAACAGCTGCAAAATAAAAAGTAGGAGTCACAGAAAACATCTAATTTATGATGTAGACAATCTTTTGTGTCATTGTGGGCAAGGTAGAAACAAGGAACGCAGCTCCAGCTGATATCTGACCCCCAGACTGTGAACACAGATTTCCCATGGGAATCATATTCTATAATCTTCCCAGTTGGCTCAGATTTCAGAAATGCCCATCAGCTCATTAGGGTAATTTTTTGTCTCTGGCTGATTAGATTATAAAAGGGGAAGGACAAATCATATCTAATTGGGTGCGCCCCTTAATTGACCCATTATAAGTATGCTAGCAGTGTCAAGGGAGGTGGATAGGTGAGGACCTGGTCATTTGTTTGAAGTAGATTAACTCTAGATTTTATGTCTGGAGAATCACTTGTGGAGATAACCTCTGATCCCCAATAAATGTTTAGGGTTTTGTGACAACATCAGGCCAGTTTTACAACTGTTTGACTAAGCAGTCTGTAGATCTGTGAAAGGAATACACATAATTGACTTGTAGTTAGGGGGGTATACAAAATATTAGTAGTCACTAAAAGATAATATACATAATATACTTTCCTATGACAGTTATTACAGTATCATCACTGCTTCTTAATGATCAGTTGCTTTCAGAGGCTCAATCCCTTAGAATGACAATACTACTGACCATAACATACAGAATAAATAGTGGGTATATAATAACATAGTTTGTAAAGTTGATAAAATAAACAATTCCATATGATAAAGACTATTATCTGAAAGTATTAATTAAAAAAAAAAGACAAAAAAGTGCATGAGGTAGAAGTCAATGTTCCTCAACTTTGGGAAAAAACTTTATTTTCCAACTCCAAATGTGTCTGTCAGAATAGACCACGCTTTTGTGTCCGGTACATAAAGTGCATACATTCAGAAAATAAGAGCAAATGTAGTCTAAACGAGATTACTTGTGCCCTTAAGATTTCTATGCTCCTGCAACCATATCCTTTAGGATAATTTTTTCAAAGTATCCCAATGTTAGTGGGCAATGTCATGGTCAGATGTGCATGTCATTATTTATTGTACTATATTACAAAATGCAACGTGCCATATAGAATCTATAACAAATAAAAAAAAAGAACTCCCTTTGGTAAAAGCTCAGAATGAATTACTGTAATCAGTGTTTTAGGGGATGATCCCTTTTATGTACCCACCCTTGGGGCCTGCCCTTATTTTGTTTCCAGGTCAGATCTTTAAAGGGGCCCGGGCCCTGTTTTCAGTGTCTACATTCCCTTTACAGTGCCTTAAAAGGGAGTCTAAAGTAGTCTGAGACACACCTCCTGTCTCATCATTGGTTCAGGCTGCTGTTCTCTCCCTCTCCCTGCTGCTCTGCCTCCTCTGATTGGCTGTTGTGTATGAACACAAGATATCTCAGGCTCAGCAAGAGGTCAGTGCACACAGAAATTATTTTCCAGTGAAAACTGTAAAACATGGTTCACACTTACGTTGGATGTTCTGTTAGGAGTCTCTATTGTAGACTCTGTCAAAATTGATAGAAAAAATAGTGCAGCATGCGGCCCTATTTGTCCTTTTCCAAATATGGAAAACCACGCTAACCCAACAGACCCCTTTATAGTCAATGGGGTCTGTCAGGCGCCATTACTGTCCATCATGAAACAGGTCCACTCCTGCTATTATTCTGTTCCTTTAGTGGAACAGAAAAATGGAAAAAAGACACAGATTTGAACCAGGTCTAATGGTGTTGAGTCAATGTATTGCAAGATCCCTTTGATTGCATGAGCTTGTGATGATACATTGGAAAGTTATTATTATAAGTAACTGGCCCATATCTCTGCTCTCTTTGTATATGTCTACTTGAACTACAAATATTAAGGGCTAATGCACAGAGATGACCACTGAGCACAGAATGGACGCCCATGAGAGATGGAGAACTCAAAAGAAGTATGTACAACAACTTATTGAATCCTAAAGGCTTGTGGACACTCAGCCACCCAAAGGGCCATAGATACAATTTTCAAAAAAAACAAACATAAACGATAATCCCACCATGATATCACAGCACAGAAGTTTTTTCCCCAAATGCTTTTAAAAAATTGGGGCGTAAATTTCAGGGATCAAGCTAAATTTTGGCTACATCGTAAATAGACAAAAAGGGTTTTGGAATTGGAAAAAATTAATAGAAAAAGATAATAGCCCAGAAAGGCAGATAGGAAAATACAGTAGATAGATTTTGGAAAATTTTATATTTTTTATAATCTAAAAACAATTTTTTGGTTTGGGGGCCACCCCAAAAAATTTTTTTTTAAAAAAAAAAAAATGGGGAAATATTTTTCCACACGGGGTGTGGCCAAAATATACTTTCACACTCCAAATATCATACACACTTTTAAATTTTAAAAAACATCAAGAGGCCCCAAGGGGGGAAATTTTTTGAAAAAACCTTTCTGTTTACTTTTTGTAAACTTTTGGTTTAAAAATTTGTTTTAAAGGGCCCACCTCCCAATCAACAAGGGGACCTCAAAAACAGGGAAACCAAACACAACTTTTAACCCCTTTTTTGGGGTTTGGAGCGGGAAAACCTTCACTCCCTGAAAGTGGAGGTCAAAAAACAGGCCCCAAAGAGAAAAATTTGGGTGTGGGTTTTCCCCCACCGAAAATTTTGGGGTCCCCTTGCAAATTGGGAGGTGGGCTTTAAGCTTTTTTTGATCAATAAAAAAACTAAAAACCCCACAAATTTTTTTTCATTACCCTAAATAGCAAAAAGCAAAACAAAAATTCCTATTTGCCTCTTGATTTTTTTTTTTAGTTAATAAGGGCCCTACAGATACTGGAATGTTATAATAATTTTTTAAAGTTAGATAGTAATAATAGATGATAATAGTAAAAGATAAAAAAATTTTTAAATTTTAAAAACCACACCAAGGTAAGTCAATTTATGGGCAAAAAAATCCAAAAACCCCTAAAAAAAAATAAATTTAAGAAACAAATTACGGGAAAGGGGAAAAAACCCAATAAAATAAAATTTTTTTATTGAAAAAAATTTAAAAAAGTGAAAAACAATATCCCAAATGAAACCCCAATGGGCTATAATGTTAAACAATTTTACGTATTAAGGGACAAAAAATCAAAAGGGGGCCAGGAAAAAGACATTTTAAAATCAAAAAATCTTTAAGGGGTTTTTGGAGTATTTTGAAAAGGATCCGGATCAAATAAATAAGGGGATCCTGATCCCCCCCAGTTTAAACCTTCAAAGGGGGGACGGAGTTTACAAACACTCGGGGTTAAAAAAGGAAAATTACTCCCCCCCCTTTCCCAAAGGGCAACCCCTTTGGTTTGGGGACGGAAACCCCAAAGGGGTTTGTTTTTCCTTTATGATGTTAATTTTTGTCCATTTTTTTTAAAATGGGAAAAATTTAAAGGATCACATCACGAAAGTTTTTTGACTTTAAAAAACAATTCTTTAAAATTTGGGTTTGATCACGGGGGCTTTTAAATCGCATAAAAATGCAATGCGGCCCTTGAATACGTCGGTAAAAACTTTTTGGGTAAAATTTCGCCGCCGGTTTTGGGTGAACACTTGGGTGAAAAAACGCACCCAAAGGGATACATCTGAAATCCAGAAAAATTTGGGTTTCCTCACCTTAAGGGGGGATAACCGTTGCCAAAATTTTTTCTGGGCATTAAATCTGGTTTGATACCTCATCCAAAAAAGGGATTTTAAAAACTTTTTTGTAAAAAACTTTTGGATATTTTTCTTTACATACTCAAACTCCAGATGGCCTAAAAAGACCAATTTAAATTTTTTGGGGTTTTTTTTAAAATTTTTAACCCTCCTCTTAAAACCCTTTACCCATAACCAGGGTGGTATATTTTTATCCACAAGGGGAAAACTTTTTGGTTATTTTTTTCAACTAGGGGTTTTATTCATTTCTGCCTCTAACGATATATATCTCTGTCTGTATTTCTATCAAGTTAATCATGTATATGCCTAATGGAACACTTTGCCATTGCTTTTGATATGTTTGGTGCATATTGGTAGTAATAATATTTAGCTTTCACAGTTGAGACATTTTTATGGGGCTAATATTTGGTTCTGCGTCCATACATTTTTTTTTAAACTCTATTGTGGGCGCACATTAATTCTGGGTTATTATTCCCAGTACACACAACGTGCTAGGTTAATGACTATAATATTAAGAGCGCGTGTGATATGCACAATTGCGCCGTGATAGGCGCATCGCAGTGGAATTTACGCACATATTATTGGTATCCCACCATAGTTTACCTGTTCTCTTGCGGCTCTGTGGAGCTCTTGTCTGCGCAGCACTTCGGGTGCGGCACTCAAAGAGACCTGTGGCTTGCGTTCCACGGCTCTCTTGTGATGAGACACACCTAACTTCCGGTACGCTGCGCCTTACCGGAAGTGACGTTCCGTTTACATTTAAGTGCGGGCTTTCGGCGTCTTCATGCAGGCGGCACACCAGAACTGGTCTTGTGGAAGCTGTGAACCATACGTTCACGCTTTCCTTTTCCCCTGTCAGTGACTTTATTGGATGTAAGGTAAGGCCATCGCTTAACTCTTTATCATTTGGCAACATTCATTTATGGTTAATCTATTTGGCTAACAATTATCCTCTCTCTATTAGACTATTTTGACCCACAAAACAACATCCCCTGATGAAATGATGTGGGTGTAGAAACATGTCGGGACATTTAGTCATCTAAATTTTGAGGGGGGAGTACTTGTTTCCCTTTCTATATTGGATTTTTCATTCATTCAAAAAGGAGGTGAGAGAATATATCATCCTCCTTTGATTAGATAGCCCTCTCTGTATTCATAGAGGTGACAATGTGTTTGGTATACACTTGTATGGATAGGGCTATATAGGGGATTGCAGCTATAGGGACAGGATCCTGCTGGAACCATCCTTTTCGGGACGATAGTTCCGTTTCGATAGGTAGGGCTGAGTAGCCCATAGGGATTATGTAGGGATAGCGGTTTTTGGATATAACTATTCCTTACCTGCCCCTTTTGCATTTTTTGTACATTAATACGTACATAGTCTGAAAGTTATAGCTATGGTGTGCGTTTGGGATATCGTTTTTCACTTTTAATTGTTTTCAATAAAAGTTATATTTTATTGTTTTCTCTCCCTTCCAGTATTTAGTTGTTTATTCATAGATACAGATATGACATAGATAAATTGATAGATAGAATTGAAAAAATATTGCAGCACTCAAAAAAAATTGTAGGTGGCTGCCAGTGGAGCAGTCCTGACCTCCAACAGAAAAAAGAAGAATCCACAGCACTCCAAAAATATGCAAAACATGTGATCAAGTTTATTCACCCATGTGCTTGCAACGTTTCAGCCCTACAATAGGACCTTTCTCAAGCAAAGATAGATAGATAGATTTATAGATAGATAGAATTATAGATAGATGGATAGATATAAGATAGATAGATAGATACTTTACATTTGTCCTTTATAATGGATTCTCTGTTTGGTGTCTTAAATACATCCTCATCAGTGACGCCATTGATATTATTTGAATGTCCTGTGGAAAACAACCAGGATAAATAAGATGAAAGTAGCTTCTCATCATAACATGTTCTTACCGTCTCACCAGACATTGGATTGTTTCCATCTTACCAGAGTTATCATTTTTTCCCCGGTCATCCTGTTCTCTTCCCTTTTTCCAGATCACTGATTTTTAAATCCATAATGATCCTCTCAGCTCTTTATAAACCCTTCATTCTCCCAAAACCTTTTCCCTAACCCAAAAAAAAAAAAAAACAAGAAAATGGGAGGTGGTTTGGGGGAGGAATTTTCCCAACTATGGTTAACGCTCCCAAACCCCAACATCCTTCTGTAAAATTTTAAAAAACCACAACCCCCAAAATTTGGGTTTAAAACCACGGGGCTTTTTGGGGGACTTTAATTTTAAACTAATGTGTTTATTATCCTTTTGAGTTATTCCACAACAACTGCTAAATATCCCATAAATGTGTGTATGTGTTTGTGAGTGTGTGAGGGAATGGACCCAATGGATGGTGTAAACCCATATGAAATACTCTCCATAAACATAAGTTAAATGAGTAACAGGTTAATAGCTCAAATTTGATTTTGATTCCCAGTTCCTTTCTACTAATGGAAATACACCCCAATGACACTATATTTTAGGATTAAGACCCCAGAACAATGGGGGTCTACATTTCTAGAAGTGAGGAAACCCTAGAGTTGGGGAGGGGGTGGCAATATACTCCCCATAAAGCTCTTTCCATTGTGACCATTTTGGTGATGGGTCTGGCTGATTTTACACTGAGCACTAAGCAAAAAAATATTCAGGACACCTACTTTCTTCTAAAAGACCTTCTAAATTTCCAGTATTATTTTTGACCTTACACACAGGCCGATTCCCAGTTGGCTGGCAGGGTGTGGGAGGGTACACCAGGGGGGCTGGTAATTCCCCCGGTGGATAACAAGTTCTGGTGCATGTCTTCAGGTGTATGTGCGTGCGCGGGAAGTGAATACAACTACTGCGGCGTAAGGAATGATGTGCTTCCTGTCCCACTGACCAGAAGCATAGGCAAGGCTGCTGTTACAGCAGTACAACCAGTACTGCTGTATGGGGCCTGGCCACACTGTGAAGCAAGAGGAAGCCTGCTGCTGCCACCTTGTTTTATAGGATTGCTAAAAAGAACAGGACTCTGGCTTATTCTTCTTACCATGTAAGTTATTTCATTTGTGTGCACGTCCTTGCGACATGCAAACAAATGAAATGTACGGTGGGGCAGAGAGAGCTTCGTGCTCCCTGCCACTGGTGTACGTCACCGCGCAGGCGGCGCAGTAAAGTGATATCATCGCACAGTCTGTGCACTGCTTCCTGTCCTAGGCGTCAAGCACAAATCACCCGACTTGGGGCCTAAAGGACTCGGTGAGGGAACATAAAGAAGTGAATATTTGTTTTCATTTATAATGGGGTTATTACAGGGGGGCTCCTATATACACTACCGTTCAAAAGTTTGGGGTCACCCAGACAATTTTGTGTTTTCCCTGATACTTTTATTTATCAAATGAGTTGCACAATGCATAGAAATATAGTCCAGACATTGACAAGGTTAGAAATCATGATTTTTATTTGAAATAATAATTTTCTACTTCAAACTTTGCTTTTGTCACAGAATGCTCCCTTTGTAGCAATTCCAGCATTGCAGACCTTTGGCATTCTAGCTGTTAATTTGCTGAGGTTATCTGGAGAAATTTCACCCTATGCTTCCAGAAGCCCCTCCCACAAGTTGGATTGGCTTGATGGGCACATTTTGTGTACCAAACGGTTAAGCTGCTCCCACAACAGCTCAATGGGGTTGAGATCTGGTGACTACGCTGGCCACTCCATTACAGATAGAAGACCAGCTGCTTCTTCCCTAAATAGTTCTTGCATAATTTGGAGGTGTGCTTTGGGTCATTGTCCTGTTGCAGGATGAAATTGGCTCCAATCAAGCGCCCACCACAGGGTATGGCATGGCCTTGCAAAATAGAGTGATAGCCTTCCTTCTTCAAAATCCCTTTTAACTTGTACAAATCTCCCACTTTACCAGCACCAAAGCAACCCCAGACCATCACATTCCCTCCACTATGCTTGACAGATGGCGTCAGGCTCTCTTCCAGCATCTTTTCAGTTGTTCTGCATCTCACAAATGTTCTTCTGTGTTATCCAAACCCCTCAAACATAACGATTTTTTCCCGTCTTCCTCTGTTAAATTTCTGTGTTATTTAGCCCATATTAATCTTTTCCTTTTATTAGACAGTATCAGATAAGGCTTTTTCTTTGCCACTCTGCCCTGAAGGCCAGCATCCCAGAGTCAACTCTTCACTGTAGAAGTTAACACTGGTGTTTTGCGGCTACTATTTAATGAAGCTGCCAGTTGAGGACCTGTGAGGCGTTGATTTCTCAAACTAGAGACTCTAATGTACTTGTCTTGTTGCTCAGTTGTGCAGCGGGGCCTCCCACTTCTCTACCTACTCTGGTTAGAGCCTGTTTGTGCTCTCCTCTGAAGGGAGTAGTACCAACCATTGTAGGCAATATTACGTTTCTTGGCAATTTCTCACATGGAGTAGCCTTCATATCTCAGAACACGAATAGACTGATGAGTTTCACATGAAAGTTCTCTTTTTCTGGCCATTTTGTGAGTTTAATCGAACCAAGAAATGTAAAGCTCCAGATTCTCAACTAGCTCAAACGAAGGTCAGTTTTATAGCTTCTCTAATCAGCAAAACTGTTTTCAGCTGTGCTAACATACCTGCAAGAAGGTTTTCAAGGGTGTTCAAAATATCAAATAGCTTTCTTACACAGTTAGCAAACACAATGCACCATTAGAACACTGGAGTGATGGTTGTTGGAAATGGGCCTCTAGACACCTATGTAGATATTGCATTAACAACCAGACGTTTGCAGCTAGAATAGTCATTTACCATACTAACAATGTATAAAGTGTATTTCTGATTCATTTAATGTTAGCTTCATTGAAAAAAAACTGCTTTTCTTTTAAAAATAAGGAAATTTCTAAGTAACCCCAAACTTTTGAACGGTAGTTTAGTTACATATCTATCTAATGATAGGACCTTATATGGCTACCTACCTATTGGGGGACCTAACTACTGGGGCGCCTATATAGATATTTACCTACTGGGGGGTTCCTATATAGTTACCTGATGCGGGCCCTATATAGATATCTGCCTATTGGGGGGACCCTTTATACTATAGCAACCTACCTACTTGAGGACCCTATATAGTTTTCTACCTACGGGGGACCTTTTGTAACTACCTATATTCTTGGGGCCCTATATACCTACCTGCTGAGGTTCTCCACTATAGCTGCCTACCTATTGGGGGCCTTATATACTTAACTGCATACTATGGGCTCTATATACGCATACTAGGGGGCCCTATATAGCTACCTACCTACTGGAGGAGTCTGTGCCTATCTACCTAATAGGGAACTTATTGGTCGGGTTGTGGGGAGGCTTTATACCGACCTTCATGGGGGGGGCTTATATACTTGTCTATTGGGGAACCCTATATACCTACTTACTTATTGGGGAACCTATGTACCTACCTACTGGGGGAGTCTTATGTACCTACTAACCTACTGGGGGACCCTATATACCAACCTGTCTACTAGTGAAACCACATAACTACCATCTAGGGGTTACTATATATTTATCTGCTGGGGGATCCTATAAACATACCTAATAAAGGGAGCCTATATATTTACTTATTGAAAAGATCTATATAGGTGCCTAATAGGGGACTAATTACCTCCCTAACTACTGGGGGGACTGGGAACCCTATATACATCACCCTATCTACTGGAGGATCCTTTGTACCTACCTATCTGGGGGACCAATATATAACTGCTTACTGACTGTAAGGTTCTATATGGATACCTAATCGGGGACTATATACCTCCCTATCCACTGTGAGGACCTTTATATTTATCTACCTACTGAGGGGACCTATATACCTATCTGTCTACTGATGGACTACTTAATTTGGGACTATATACCTCAGTGTCGGACTGGGGGGGGCCTGGGGCCCACAGGGGAGTTGATCTTGGGGGGCCCACCCTACTGTACATGAAAATATTACCGGCCTCTTGAACGTAAATGCGCCCATTTTACCACATAATACAATGTGCAAAACAGAACTGTACTGTGTAGCACAATAGCAAGTTAGTCACACATTTGTCAGTCTAACATATCATAGACACAGGGCTAAGTAGCTCCATACATATCCCCCACCGGCCCACATACAATATCTCCATACAACACCGCCATATAGAGACCACATAGAGGTCAGACACCAGCTCAGGTATAACCTACAACACCACCATATAGAGACCACATAGTGGTCAGACACCAGCTCAGGTATAACCTACAACACCACCATATAGAGACCACATAGTGGTCCGACACCAGCTCAGGTATAACCTACAACACCGCCACATAGAGACCACAAAGTGATCAGACACCAGCTCAGGTATAACCTACAACACCACCATATGGAGACCACATAGTGGTCCGACACCAGCTCAGGTATAACC
This sequence comes from Phyllomedusa bahiana, assembly GCA_025379985.1. Taxonomy (NCBI): domain Eukaryota; kingdom Metazoa; phylum Chordata; class Amphibia; order Anura; family Hylidae; genus Phyllomedusa; species Phyllomedusa bahiana. The sequence goes on along the minus strand of JAODAL010028915.1, from coordinate 28,235 downwards.
TACAACACCGCCATATGGAGACCACATAGTGGTCAGACACCAGCTCAGGTATAACCTACAACACCACCATATGGAGACCACATAGTGGTCTGACACAAGCTCAGGTATAACCTACAACACTGCCATATAGAGGTCAGACACCAGCTCAGGTATAACCTACAACACCGCCACATAGAGGTCAGACACCAGCTCAGGTATAACCTACAACACTACCAGCTCAGGTCACATCACATTACAGTGAATACAGCACTGATCCAATATGGAAGTGACATAACCCCTGACATCAGGGACTCAACGGAGAGGTCTTATCTGATGAGTCGTTCTCTTCTCTCATGAGTCGTTCTTATTCCCTTTTCTTCTGCATCCATTCCACACCGCCATGATGACTTGTCCCGGCCACAACTCATCCCTGCAGAAATTACACACAAATATCTTAGAATCCTCAATTTTCCAGCATCTCTTTACCTATTCCCACCTCTGTACAAACTACCCAGGGGTGGGAGAGCGGGTACAAGCCATAACTTAGAGGCCTAGTATCCTAAGGGGTTGGAGGGTGGGGAGAGGACTAAGTCCCTGGAGATAATGCTACAACTATGGGCTGCTGCTCTCTCAATTATATTACCAGGTAGACAGGCAGTTAGGGGTCTCCTTTAGGTAGTATACAGGCAGTTAGGGGTCTCCTTTAGGTGGTATACAGGCAGTTAGGGGTCTCCTTTAGGTGGTATACAGGCAGTTAGGGGTCTCCTTTAGGTAGTATACAGGCAGTTAGGGGTCTCCTTTAGGTGGTATACAGGCAGTTAGGGGTCTCATTTAGGTGGTATACAGGCAGTTAGGGGCCTCCTTTAGCTAGTGTGCAGGAAGTCAGGGCCCCCTTTAGTTTTTAGGTAGTCAGGGCCCCTTTTAGGTAGTCAGGGCCCCCTTCCATTAGTCGGGGCCTCCTTACATTAGCCAGGGCCCCCTTCCATTAGTCAGGGCCCCCTTCCATTAGTCAGGGCCCCCATTTAGGTAGCCAGGGCCCCCTTCCATTAGTCAGGGCCCCTCTTTAGGTAGCTAGGGCCCCCTTCCATTAGTCAGGGCCCCCTTTAGGTAGCCAGGGCCCCCCTATAGGTAGTCAGGGCCCCCTTCCATTAGTCAGGGCCCCCCTTTTAGGTAGCCAGGACCCCTTTAGGTAGCCAGGGCCCCCCTTTTAGGTAGCCAGGACCCCCTTCCATTAGTCAGGGCCCCCTTTTAGGTAGCCAGGGCCCCCTTCCATTAGTCAGGGCGCCCCTTTTAGGTAGCCAGGGCCCCCTTCCATTAGTCAGGGCTCCCCATTAGGTAGCCAGGGCCCCCTTCCATTAGTCAGGGCCCCCCTTTAGGTAGCCAAGGCCCCTTTAGGTAGCCAGGGCCCCCTTCCATTAGTCAGGGCCCCCCTTTAAGGTAGCCAGGGCCCCCTTCCATTCGTCAGGGCCCCCCTTTAAGGTAGCCAGGGCCCCCTTCCATTAGTCCGGGCCCCCCTTTAGGTAGCCAGGGCCCCCTTCCATTAGTCAGGGCCCCCCTTTTAGGTAGCCAGGGCCCCCTTCCATTAGTCAGGGCCCCCCTTTAGGTAGCCAGGGCCCCCCTTTTAGGTAGCCAGGGCCCCCCTTTTAGGTAGCCAGGGCCCCCTTCTATTAGTCAGGACCCCCCTGTAGGTAGCCAGGGCCCCTTTAGGTAGTTAAAAAAAAACAAAACAGCCACTGACCTGGCTCCGGCTCCAGCTCCCGGCCGCTCCGATCTCCCGCCGGCACCTGCCGCCCTGCATAGGCGGCGCGGTGATGTGACGTCACCGCGCCGCCTATGTCAGCAGTAGGGGCCGGCGCCTGGCAGGCTGAAGGCCTAACATCTTCAGCCTGCCTGGGAGATCAGCGGAGCGCAGCGCTAGTGGCGCTGTGCTCCGCTGACACCGCGCAGCCCCGGGAGTCGGGGACGCCTGGGAGTCCCGGGCGTTCAGTGACCGGATGTGCGTCTGGGCTCCGGGGAGCGACGACACTGCCTCCGGGGCCCACAGCGGCTCGGGGGGGGGGGGCCCACCGGGGGATTCACCGATCCCCCGGCGGCCCAGTCCAAGCCTGATATACCTCATCACCTACTGAGTGGATCTGTAAACTTATTTATGGGGCCTATATTCCTACATTCTGAGGGTACTTATAAACCTACTTACTGTGGGAGGCCTATATACTTACCAACCTACTGAGGAGTTTGTATAGCTACCTCATGGGGGCCTACCTATTTACATGCCTATCTTGCTATTTAATGGGTGGCTTATCTAACTAAAGGGGGGCTTAAATACCTATATATCAAAGGGGGTGTTTACCTATGTAATAGGAAGAGTCTGCCATCTATCTGACTTAATAATTTTGAGGGTCTAACGTACCTAAAAGGAGCAACTACCTATCTGCCTGGCTAATTTGTGGGGCTGCCTACTGTATAGGGTGTGTACTTGCTTACTGGTGGCACAACTGGGGGCCCTATAATTGGCTGGGGTACATTGTTTGGGGTACATTTACTGTATGGGGCGCCAAAAGGGGCATTATTACCATTTGGTGTGCTATGGATGGGGAGTTTGCACAGAGGTGGGTATTGTTAGGGAAGTGCTGGAAAAGAGAGAGTCTAAGATGTTTGTGTGGTAAATTCTGTAGGGATGAGTTGTGGCCGGGAGAAGTCTTCATGACGGTCTGGACCAGATGGAGAAGAAAAGGGAAAAGAGAACAACTCCCATCAGAGAACACGTCTCCTGTGAGTCCCTGAATGTCAGTAGTTCTTTTGCTTCTGTGTTGGATCAATACTGTTTTCACTGTCATGTGGTGGTGACCTGACCACCGGTGACCTGACCACTATGTGGTCACTATATGGCAGTATTGAAGGTTATATTTGTGCTTGTATAGTGGGAGCGTACTCTTGACCTTGATCGCAAAGTGAGTGCACACCTGTCCCTGACCCTGTGATTAAGGGTTTTTCTGCCCCACTTTTATTTTCTTGCTTGTGTTTATAGTGTTGTTTATTTTAGTTGTGTGACCAAGGGAAAATTTGAAGGTGGATATTGTATGTGGGCTGGTGGGTGGTTTTATGCCAGGGCTGCCTTTCAATTCCATTCCTGGCCTGCTTACATATCACAGTGTTTAGAAATAAACTCCTGAGATAAGTTAAATCCAGTTTGATGTCCCACAAAATGTCTATAGTGCTAACATGGTGACTAATCAGTGCTGGATTTACCCTATTTGTATATAAACAGGAGTGTGCTAAAGTTTTAGACAGGTGTGGAAAAATGCTGCACATTAAGAATGCTTTCAGAATTAGAAGAGTTAATAGTTAGAGGTGATAGTTTATTGTTTTATCAATTGACAAAATGCATAGTGAATAAACAAAAGGGAAGTAAAAATCAAATTATTTATTTCAAAACGCCATTAATTCCAGGGCGTTTACAGCCGCACTTACAGCTCAATGGCTGGATGATAGACTAAGCCCCGTAGGAATCAGTATATGCCCCAGCTACTTGGGAGAGATATTACAGGTGAGATAACTAATGAGCAGTAGCTCACACATCTATCCAATAGGAGAGACCTGGGCATTGTACTGCCCGCGGGCCACATCCGGCCCTCCGACTAGCTCTGACTGGCCCAACATTCCACTGACCATTAAGGGTATGGTAACACGGCGTAATTGCATCCCATACAGTATGTGCCACAATACGCCGTGTGCTTTGGGAGTCGCGCTGATCAGCGCGTATTCCCAAAGCGCGCAGGGGGGTGGCCCCATAGACATGCGTTGTTCGTGGCGCATAATCACTGCAAACAATTAACATCACTTCTCTCCCCGTGCGTACAATACGATCGTGTTGTATGCGTGGGGGGATGATGCATAATCCATAGCTCTCTATGAGAGCTATGGATCACCATAATAGTGGCGCGCATTTCGTCACGTATAAAGCGCAATACGCAGTGAAATACACGGCAGAATGCGCGCTAAAATACGCAGTGTGAACATGGCCTAAGGTCCCAAGTCAATACTGGTTGCTAAGCTATTGGCTTTGGACCTTGGCGATCGGCAACGGCACCGGCGCCGGGGACTAACTGTATATGCATCCTCTGGACGAACATACAGTTGAAGGCTTCTCCAGAGCAGAAGGTGAAGGATCTCTGCTTTGCAGTGTACTCCGGAGCGAAGGAAAGGTGAGTACAATTAGTTTTTTATTTTTAATTAGCCATCTCTACCTGCTGTGGGACAAATAACCTGCCTATATTGCTACTGGGGGACCTATAACCTGCCTATATACCTGCTGGGGGACATATAACCTACTTATATACCCACTGGAGGACCTGTGACCTGCCTATATACCTGCTGGGGGACATGTAACCTACCTATATACCCACTGGAGGACCTATAACTTACCTATATACCCATTGGGAGACCTATAACCTGCCTATATACCTACTGGAGGACCTATAACCTACCTATATACCCACTGGGGGACCTATAATCTGCCTATATACCCACTGGAGGACCTATAACTTACCTATATACCCATTGGTTGTCATATAACCTGCCTTTATACCTACTCGAGGTCCTATAAACTACCTATATACCCACTGGGGGACCTATAATCTGCCTATATACCTGCTAGGGGAACCTATAACCTGCCTATATACCTACAGGAGAACCTATAACCTGCTTATATACCTACAGAGGAACCTATTGTAGCGGGTGCCCCCACTTCTCGGGCCACGGGCGCAACCGTGGCCGCCCCCTCGGGCGCCTGCCGGGGTCGGGTGCCACCGCTGGCCGCGAGGCAAGCCGGGTGTCCGCTCCTGCCGGGGACTCACCTAGCCTCGTTCCTGTCCCGTCCGTGTCCTCTGCCGGCCAAGGCGCGCGTGCACACCCCCTCGCGCGCGCGTTCTTGTAAATTTAAAGGGCCAGAGTCCCGGTAATTGGATAATTGCCGGGCGCTTCCCCTATTTAAGGTTTCGCTTCACAATTATTCCTTGCTGGATCTTTGTTGCCCTGAGCCTTAGAGAAAGCGTTCCTTAAGTGTATTCTCGCCTTACCGTGTACCAGACCCTTTGCTACGTTTCTCGACTCTGAACCTCTGCCGCCTGTCCTGACCTTCCTGCCTGTCCACGACCACGAACCATTGCCGCCAGCCCTGACCTTACTGCCTGCCCACGACTACGATTCTTGGATTGCGATTCTGTACCACGCTGCACCTCGGCTGCCACCGCAAGCAAGTCACGTCAGGGGTAGCGACCTGGTAGCCTCACGCCGCAGCAAGTCCATCCCGCTTTGCGGCGGGCTCTAGTGAATACCGGGGGCTACTTAGACTCCGCTCCCTGGCATGGCTTAACTATCATTGCCTGCGGTGGTCCAGAGGATCCACTACCCAGCCGTTACACCTATAACCTGCCTATATACCTACTGAGGAACCTATAACCTGCCTATATACCTACTGGGGGACATAAAACCTGCCTATATACCTACTGGGGGGCATATAACCTGCCTATATACCTACTGGGGGACATATAACCAATATAACTACCTACTGCTGGACATATATCTTAGTGGGGGACATATAACTTAGTGGGGGACCCTATTACCTACACTGGGGGACATTTAACTTATTGCGTTGTGAAGTCACTAACAGTCATTAAGTCGGTTGTTAATGCCTCAAATCGATTAATAAGAGCTTAGCAGTTGACTCCAGGGTCTATAATATATAGGTGTTAGGTAGAATTGAGTTAAATATATTAGTCTGGCCCTCTAAAATCATGCCAATTTCTCATGTGGCTCCATTGGAAAATTAATTGCTCACCCTTGCACTAGGAGGACAAATGAATGATAAAAAACTGCATGGGTGTGTGAGCTGCTGCACATTAGTTATCTGTACCTGTTATATCTCTCCCAGGTAGCATTGGGACGTATATTGCCTTCTACTAGGATTAGACTTTTGTCCAGCCATTGAGCTGTAAGTATGGCCTTGTGTTTGTTTTTGAGTAAATAATGTTCCACTTTTTTTGGGTTTACATCCATATGATACATTCAGACAAAGTACGATGGCAGCACTAATTGACTAATAACTGATACAGAAGGAGAGAGGACCCTGCCTGTAAAGGCTTACAATCTACAAGATATTTGGTGTGACCACCCTTTGTCTTTGGAGTCCTGGGGGTGAGGATATGGCCACCACAGAGCCTAGTCTGCCTGGGATTTCATGAAGAGACAGAAGGATCTGAGCAAGCCTACTTTCTTCTCTAAGATGTTTGGAACAACCTCCCTGCCCAGTTCCTTCTAACACTGTGTTAAGTATACCTAGAAGACCTAATGCTGTTATGAAGGTAAAGGGAAGTTGCGCCGAATATTGATTTGATCTCTTTTCTTCATTCATTTTTGTTAATTAATATAAATAAACTAACGCTTCCATATTTGAAAGCATCTTACTTTGCAGCAGTTCTTCCACACATGGCTACTTTTGCACAGTGCAATGTATATATAGCCTTTTATCATCCAATAGAGGGGTCCTATCCAAGATGGTCCTGATGTAGATCAAAGGCATTCATATCAAACACACAGACTTGTGGCTTCTATGGAGGCCTTGAAGAAATCAAGCTGGAGAGATCTTCAAAACTCCCTACTGCATAATTGATGCAACTTATAATAAGGCTCACGTGCATAATCAGGAAACTTTGAACATTGTCTGCCTATTTCCAATAATACTCTTAGACAAACTTACTGCACACACACTCTCAATATGTCTGTGTGCATGAGTGTTGGGGGTCAGGGTAAATGGAGGTTTTGCAAAAATGGATTTACAGGAGTCATTCAATAGAGAGACTTAAAGGGGTTGTCTCACTACATTGATTCATCTTACCTCAGTCCTGTTTTCCTGGTTTCATTTTGAATTCAGGGGCGTGTTTACTGACTTCTACTAGGCTGCAGTAGAAGCCAGGTCTGTAGCTATAGCAACTAGTGCTTGCATTCTTTCAGGAGAGATAGAACAGGTCTGTAGCTATAGCAACCAGTGCTGGCAGCCTATCATGAAAGATTGAACAGGTCTGTAGCTATAGCAACCAGTGCTGGCAGTCTATCATGAGAGATTGAACAGGTCTGTAGCTATAGCGACCTGAGGAGTTGATGCAGCCCATACAAGAGGGGATATCTAGGAATAGGTAGGACACTGATAATGGACATATATTGCAAAATGTCTTATTTTTTGCGAGATCTTTAACATGAAAAGCAGCAAATTTCTGTAGTGAGACAACCCCTTTAAAGGGATTTTGCCACATGCAAAGTTGACATGAAAAGTTTAGAAATTTAATATTAAAGCTTTTTCTAATTTATTGTTTTAAAAATTCATGTACTGTTTATTCAGTAGCATCTATTTCTTGATGCTGTAGTGTTCTGATGTTTCCAGTGGATCTGACCGGCTTCTGTACAATGTAAGAGCAGGCTGCGCTTGCTCAGTCTGATCTGCTCAGTTCTGCTGTGTTCTCGGGAGCACGCCAGTCATAGCAGGCAAACTTCCCTTAGCTCTGACCACAACACATTTTTCATTGTCAGGGGTCTGTGCTTGTGGTAGAGTACATATTCTATCTGCTTTCCTCTGCCTGTAAGACTGTCTCATATTGTAGTGGTGAAGTGACTGGCTTTGCAATGCTATATAACTACCTACTGTGGGGGCTACATATCTATCTTATCGGGGGACCTTTTCACCTACCTACCTTCTGTAAGGCACTATATACATATCTATTGGGGTGCATTAGATACCTACCTACTGGGGTTCTATATACCTACTTACCTATTGGAGGGTATTATGCACCTTTATACATACTGGGGAGCACTATATACTTACTGGGGGGCCTATATTGGGAGGCACTACATACCTATTTAGTTACTGGAGGGCATTACATACCTACAGGGGGTCCAATGTAATCTACCTACTGGGGGGTACCATATACCTACCTACTGGGGGCCCTATATGCCTACTTACCTACTGTGAGGAACTGTATACTGAACAGGGGCAGTAAATATCTAATTACCTAATGGGGTGCTATATACCTCCCTATTGGGGTGCATTATATACCTACCTACTTACTGGGGTCACTATATATCTACCTAAAAAATTAGGGGGTGGGGGGCTAAATACCTACATACTGAGACCCTATATGCCTACCTATTATGGGGCACTATATACCTATTTACCTACAGGGGGAGCTATATAGCTACTGGAGGGGATATATACCTACATATTTATTAGGAGCAATGTATTCCTATTTACCCACCAGGGGCATTATATACCTACTCCCTTTATATTTACCTACCTGTTGTGGGGCACTACAATCCTACCTACTGGGGTGCCCTATATACATAACTATATTGGGCCCCCTTTATACCTACCTACTAGGGGTCCTACATACCTACCTAATGGGGTTACTTTTATATCTACATACCTACTGTAAGGGACCAGGGGGTTGCACTATATACCTACCTACCTATTGGGAGGCACTATAAACATATATATCTACTGGGGGCCTTATATACCTACTAGGGGGGGCCTATATATCTACCTACCTATTGGGAGGCACTACATACCTATTTACCTATTTGGGGGCAATATACACCTACTGAGATAGGTATACCTAACTATTGGGAGTTACTATATACCTAATGCCTACTGGAGGATCCTATATACCTACCTACCTACCTACTGGGGTGCAGGGGATAGGTTATAGGTTCCCCTTTAGGTATATAGGTCTCCCAGTAGATATATAGGTCCCGCTGTAGATATATAGGAAGGTTATTTGTCCCCCAGCAGGTAGAGAGGGCTAATTAAAAATAAAAACAAACAACACTCACCTTTCCACCGCTCCCTGAAGCTCCTGTTGTTCTCCATCTTCTTCCTGCTTGCGGTTCACCGGAGTACTCTGCGGAGCAGAGAGCCTTCGCTGTCTGCTCTGCAGAAGCCTTCAAGTGTGTTTGTGTCCAGGGGACGCACATACAGTTAGTCCCTGACGCCACTACCAACCACCAAGTTCCCAAGCCGATAGCTTAGCAACCGGTATCAACTTGGGACCTTAACGGACAGCGGATGGCAGGCCGCTCAGAGCTAGCTAGAGGGCTGGATGTGGCCCGCGGGCTGTAAAATGCCCTAGTCTGATATATATCATATGGATTTATTTTGTCTATCGTTTTTACATGGCCAAACAACTGGGACAGTCTGCACCAAATTTGACACATAGATAAATCAGTCACTTCAGAAGATTTTAGAATCTCTTGGACCTACATATTTACGAAAATTTGAACTCAATGTGATAGAACTGTATCTATACTAAATTTGAGCATTCTCAAGAATTGAAACCCTTTGAAACCAGTCATACCTCCAAAAAGATCCCTGCACTTGGATGAAAGACTAATGTGGCAAAGTGCATGGCTGCTGCCTGAGCTGTTAAAACCTCTCGGCAGACCCAAGCCTATCTCCAGGCTGACCAGATGCATCACAGCCAACAGCGAGCTGATGAAACTCCCCAGGAGACTGCAACACGACTGCAGTCTCAACACAACAGATGAGCATTGGAGACTCCATAGCACATCCAAGCCTATCCCCAGGATGACCAGTAAAACAAAGGTTTTAACTACATACACAAACAACAAACAGTGAAACGAAATAGATGCGTGTGACCCAAGTAAATCTACTAGTAACAAATAAAAAAGCAGAAAGCAGTATGATTTCGGGCTTAGGTTGCTCCTTTAACAAGCTAAAGTGCTTCATCACCATATAAATGCTAAAAAGACACCAAACGATGTTATGTTATGCACACTTTTCAAGTAAAGCACTGGAATTGATATAAAGTGGTTAAAAATGCATAGTAGAATGATAAACTCTACAAAATACAGCATAATAAAAGCAACAAGCACTGAACTTGATTCAAAGTGAAAGTAAAACTATCTTTAGCTTCTATACATAGACACATAAATATTCATGAGGTTTCAGTATTTGGGCGGTGGCTCTCATACCTAACATGCATACAAACGTGTTCAACAAATTATCATTACTTCTAAATATTAGGAGACACTGGGCAAAAATGCTAAGTATATACTTGTGCAGCTGAAGTGCAAACTGACAGCTATCTGTGATCAGTATTATATATATATTGTGACAGAGCGGCTACAGGTAGTTGCCGGTTGCTGTCACTAGATGGAGATATACCAGAGTGGTATATACAAAATGCCACCAAGGATACCTGGCCTTGGTGGGATAAGAGCCAGCTGTATGTTTTGTCAGCCACTCTAAGTGGTTGGCAACTATATAGGAGTAGTTTGGCTTTTCAGCCGTTCCTGGGTTGGCTCTTATTGGGAGTAGACAATGCGTTGGGTGGGCGTCTACTCCCCATGTTCCAGGCCACGTTTTGGATAGGGCTCGGGCGTCATATAAAAAGCCAGGGCCTTCAGTTGTTCAGGGGGCGTGGTCTGCTAGCTGGCAGTGCAGCAGAGGAGCTGAGGAGAAGGGCTCTTGCCCCCAGAGGCTTAGGAAAAGCTGGAACCCAGTAGGGGACTGGGTGAGTTATTGTTTGTGATGCTGGACAGTAGGTCCAGGTCATGTTAGAGAGGGTTGTCTACACAACGTGTTTAGTCAGTGGCCAGACGGCCTGAGGTTTTCTGTTTATGATTTATGTTTTGTATTCTATATCTGAATAAAGCTGGTTGAGGCCAGTTTTAAACTGAAGCCCGGTTTTAAACTGAAGCGGCGATCCCGGAGCTAAATTGCCCCCAGGACGGCCCAGGAGGGTGTCCGGACGCAAGCGAGGCGTCACAATATATATATATATATATATATATATATATATATATATATACACACATACACTCACCGGCCACTTTATTAGGTACACCTGTCCAACTGCTCGTTAACACTTAATTTCTAATCAGCCAATCACATGGCGGCAACTCAGTGCATTTAGGCATGTAGACATGGTCAAGGACAATCTCCTGCAGTTCAAACCGAGCATCAGTATGGGGAAGAAAGGTGATTTGAGTGCCTTTGAACATGTCATGGTTGTTGGTGCCAGAAGGGCTGGTCCGAGTATTTCAGAAACTGCTGATCTCCTGGGATTTTCACGCACAACCATCTCTAGGGTTTACAGAGAATGGTCCGAAAAAGAAAAAACATCCAGTGAGCGGCAGTCCTGTGGGCGGAAATGCCTTGTTGATGCCAGAGGTCAAAGGAGAATGGGCAGACTGGTTCGAGCTGATAGAAAGGCAACAGTGACTCAAATAGCCACCCGTTACAACCAAGGTAGGCAGAAGAGCATCTCTGAATGCACAGTACGGCGAACTTTGAGGCAGATGGGCTACAGCAGAAGACCACACCGGGTGCCACTCCTTTCAGCTAAGAACAGGAAACTGAGGCTCCAATTTGCCCAAGCTCATCGAAATTGGACAGTAGAAGATTGGAAAAACGTTGCCTGGTCTGATGAGTCTCGATTTCTGCTGCGACATTCGGATGGTAGGATCAGAATTTGGCGTCAACAACATGAAAGCATGGATCCATCCTGCCTTGTATCAACGGTTCAGGCTGGTGGTGTCATGGTGTGGGGAATATTTTCTTGGCACTCTTTGGGCCCCTTGGTACCAATTGAGCATCGTTGCAACACCTTGTGGAATCTATGCCACGAAGAATTGAGGCAGTTCTGAAGGCAAAAGGGGGTCCAACCCGTTACTAGCATGGTGTACCTAATAAAGTGGCCAGTGAGTGTATATATATATATACCCGGTTATACAAATAAATCAAGAAAACAATCACAAAAAATGTATAGACCCTGGGACCAAATAAAACATAACTTTTATTTTATAGCAGTTAAAAAGACATACACATTCCCTAACACACAAAAGCCTACAAGCACCCCTACATAAACTATGGCTACCTGACCAAGAAATTGGGGTGACCGCCCTAATAAGGGTGTCCCCAAAAAGGAACCTAAACTACACAAGCTCTAAAATGCCCTAACAAAGGTCCAAATATACTAAGTAGGCGGGCATATAAGGACTAAAGAGTAGCGAAAATAGCCCAGAGTAAGCCCATAATACGAATAAATACGGCAATGTCACATAATGTACAAAATCCCCATTAGAAAAATATACCAAGAAAATATAGCCCAAAATAAGCCTATAATACACCAATATTACATAATACACAAAATTCCCATAGAGAAACTTCTGAAGCGTTTCCCCCCAGTTTAGAGGTTCAACAGGGAATCAAGAAAATCATGGGAGCTGGATGTTGGCAAAAATAATAGAATACAAGTAGTATATAAGACTTACGCCCCTTTTTCGATGGATTGACAAGATAAATACAGAAGAGGGTCCATGATCAAAGACTTTTGGATCCCTCAGCAGGTGCCAAACAGCATAAAGGCTAGGGGTATATATACCTAATAAAAAACCAAATGGTCCAATGGAATACTGGCGCTAGCCACCATATTTCTGTATTAGCACCAGTATTCAATTGGACCATTTGGTTCCTGTTCAGGTTTCTGTTTAGGGGCGCCCTTATAAGGGCAGTCACCCCAATTCCTTGGTCAGGTAGTTAGTTTGTGTAGGGGTATTTGTAGGTTTTTTTGTGTTAGGGAATTTGTATGTCTTTTTAACTGCTATAAAATAAAAGTTATGTTTTATTTGGTCCCATGGTCTATACTTTTTTTGTGGTTTTTTTTCTGTCCCACCATTTAAGTTGATTCTTGGAGTCCACCAGTGGGAATCGTGGCTGAAAGTTTGCTCTTCCCATGGGCCTAGAAAGTTAATGCCAATATATAACTCATCAAAGTCTTAATAAACCTCTATCTGATACCAGATATAGAGAGACAATATAAAATAAACAAAAGATTCCATAATATAGGTATTCTTTAGGTAATAGCTAACTACAAGCTTTAGAGTAGTCATGTTGCCCCCAATTTTTCTGGTGATAGAAAGGAAGAGAGAGAAGACAGGAAGTTATATCTATTGATAAACCCCACCCTCCTCACATTAAATCACTATGCACATCCATGCTCCTTCATTTTACAGCAAAACCACCCTTACAGACCAACCTATGCAGACAGGAGCTACAGGACCAAGCAAGCTCTAAAGATATATTCCCCTTAGCTTGATGCTTCTTACTGTAAAAACACTATGCATGCACATACTCCTTCCTCTTGTACTATACAATCAGCAGCTATAACACTGTACTGAAGCTATAATTCCCTCCTCCCAAATTAATGACCCCCTTTGCTTAGTTTTCCCGGTGATTCCATACGCTTGATGTGTGTGTGCCTGTGTTGTTCTATGGAAAATGAGGTAGTCACACATCAGTTGTGTAGTGAAAACCAGAAGATCTCTTTGCTGGGGTCATAATCACCTTCACAGTAGTTGTCAATTATGCAAAACTTAACTGGTTTGGCTTAAATCCCTTTCACACTGCAAGGCTCCTGCGAGATACATGTGAATTGAGCATAACCACATCCAATAGAGGGCGCTGTGGAGCTCCCAGAAGCCTTTGCTTTATGCTAAACAGTCAGTGAGATCTAAAAGGTGCATAAATCCTCACACTGACCAATTTATTGGTGGTCCTCCCTAAGGAGTGATATCCCCCCTTAGTAGTTGTCAATGACAGTCTCTAATTCACAGTACTAGATGGTAGGGGAGAGATCCCCTTGTTAGATGACTGGCAGTAAAAAGTGTGTCTGGGGGTATTTTATCAATCTAATTCACCCCTCTAGCCTTGAACAGATTAGATAAGTCCTTGCATATAACACCAGAAAAAGCTGCTGGAAGCTAGAAATCATGTGTTTTTTGATGAGGATAGAAGTTTTTTTTTGTCATGAACTTTATACACGATGTACCAGAAAAAGGGAAATTGTGCCCTCACCTGGTTCTCAAAGGAGCCGCTCATCCTGGCACATGTAAGAGCAGCACAGGGCATGTAGCACTGCACTGTACTCTAGAGAGGCGCTACTAGACCACCAATCACTGCATGCACCTCACTAATACATGTAAGAGCAGGACAGGACATGTAGTACCACACTGTACTGTAGAGAGGCGCTACTAGACCACTAATCACTGCATGCAGCTAACTAATACATGTACGAGCAGTACAGGACATGTAGTACCATACTGTACTGTACAGAGGTGCTACTAGACCACCAATCACTGTATGCACTTTGTGATGGCTCACGCCTCAGCCCTAGCCTGAGACCATGGACATATATCCGTGACCCCCGGCTTCTGTCACCGCTGTGGCGGCTACTGTGTCTGCCTGTCTCCCGTGGCATCCCCTGCCGCTCAGTACAACTCACCTTTTTGTGATCCTGCGCATGTCTGTCCTTTCTGGCTTTCACTGCGCATGTGGCAGTCTTCTGTAATTTAAAGAGACAGTGTCCCAATTACCTACCAATGACCTGTGACCTGACCTGCTAAAAGGAACTTCCTGCCTCTGACTCAAGTTCAGTTCGTTAATGCCCTTCATAGAGCTTGACCCCTGTCTGCTGTGTAGCTGCTGCTATTTCAGTACCCTGTGTTACCTGAACATTACTGCTGTTCCTGCCGCTGCACCAGTCTGCTATTCTACTGTTGTTTAAATGCTGTTGTACCTGCCAGTTACCAGCCTGGGACCTGCTATGCACCTACAGCTACACTTCCTGTGACCTGTCACCCCTTATCCTGCACATCGGCTCTCACCACGGGTGGCCATGTCAGGTGTAGCAACCTGGAGGTTCCCCACAGCGTAGTCCATCTGGCCTTGCAGCAGGCTCCAGTGAAGACTGGGGTTCCCCTTAGACTTTGCTCCTTGGGGTGGTCTCCACCTCTACCTTCCTCCTGTGATCACAGAGGATACACCATCTACCCGGTGTTCTACCCTGATGAAATGTGACACACTTCACTATTGCAAGGATTTTACAAGTGTAATGTTCATGATAATTGGCTGGATCAGTGTCTGAGATATTGTATATTGAAACCAGACTCAACATGCAATGTCCCAAGAAAGACTAATGTATGTTGAAAATATTGTATCCTAAGGCCATTGTAACTGGAGGTATCATTATACTGATAACAAACAACATCTCTATACATTAAGTAGATAATAGTGCAATAGAGTGTGTAAATAATACTGATATTCAGGTAATATTATCATCCGAATCATCCGAATCTCCTACTTCTGCAGTGTCTAGTTCTATCTATGTGGTCCTGTTATACTAAAACAATCTGGAGGTGGTACTGCTAAGTATTAATAAGTACCATTCATCTATCCTATCACGGTATCCACATTTTTGATAGGGACTAATATTAAATTGTGCCTATGGACAAAATGGATGTTTTTTTTCATTGAGTGAAGTTGTGTTAAAATGCCGTCTTACCAGCTATCTCACTTGGTTTCCTGAGCAGTAATTCCATTGTCATACTTGGTGACACTTAACATTTTTATCTCTTCCTGTTCTCTATATCAGAGACCAAAACATGACCCAAATATAAACATAGCATGTGTCCCCCACATCAGCCCACATGTTCTTATCGCCTCGTACAATAAGTCATCTCAGTGCTCCCACTGCTCAGTTTCATCGTCTGTCTTACTGAAACATGTATGGAAATGTGGATTATGTTCCCCCAGTTCGACATGAAGAAGGTTCCCTGAAGAGAAGTCCATCAGGTAATTAATAGCTAAGCGTAGTAGTAGAGTTGGACTGCGATGCCTGGGGCCCACCAGTGGAGTTGATTCTTGGGGCCCAGCTGTGGAGTTGATTCTTGGGGTCCACTAATGCAATTGATTCTTGAGGCCCAGCACTAAAGTTGATTGTTGGGACCCAGCACTGAAGTTGATTCTAGGGCACCACTAGTGGAGTTCATTCTTGGGATCCACCAATGGAGTTGATTTTTAAGGCCCAGCACTGGAGTTGATTCTGGGGTTCCACCAGTGTAGTTGATTCTTGGGGCCCACCAGTGGAGTTGATTCTAGGGGTCCTCGGGGGAGATGATTCATGGGGCCCGCCAGTAATAGTAATTAATGAGGGGCACCAGTGAAATTGTGTCTTGGGATCCACCAGTGGAGTTGGTTCTGCGGGCCCAGCAGTGGAGTTGATTCTCGGGGTCAACCAATGGAGTTGATTCTTGAGGACCAGCACTGGAGTTGATTCTTGGGGTCCACCAATAGAGTTGATTCTTGAGGCCTAGCACTGTAATTGATGCTTGGGGCCCACCAGTGAAGTTGATTCTTTGGTCTCACCAATGGAGTTGACGCTCAGGGTCCATCCTTCAGCTATTGTACATAACTACACATGAATATTGCACTCTTCCTCTTCCTTTCTTTCTCTGCCTTTCTCCTTTAAAAGCAGCCTAAGGGCCTACCATGTTAAGTGGCTTACCGCCACAGCAAAAGCCACACAGAGGGGCACAGCTCAGTGGCCCAACAACCCCACTTCTGCCAGACCTAGCCCCTTGGCTCTGGGCTGCACCACCACACCAGTACAGCATCACAACAACAATGGCCACCATACAGCTCCGCCACCAAAAAAAAAAGGAAAGGTTGACACAGCTCACCTCTCCAGGGCTCTCTGCAAGCAGACTGAAAGAAACAGGGCATTAACCTTTATACAGACTACTGCTAATTAAAAACTCCTGGGCCAAATGGGGAGGAGTGCAGGTCCATGTGTGCAAAGAAATAGACGTATGTAATCAAACACGGAAGGGAGAGGCATGGACCGCGCATCCTCATACTATACGTTGATCTAATGCTTCTCAGCAAAACTTTACAAATATGAACAGGAGGTTCTTAGCATATTTTTTGATCATAATGTATGAGCCCACTTGCCACTTCCTAAAGTATGCTGCCGATGGGAGGCTGTGACATTTGGCACTGTGGAAGCATGCAGCACCATACAACCATTGAACCCCACATTCAATAAATGCATACTTTATAATATAGACTTTTTTACTGTATGACTCTACATGGAATAGGTAGTTTATGATGCTATTCCACGCAATGAAAACAAAAGAAACACCGGCATATTCCAATCTCATGTATGGCATACTCTTGTGGCATATCTTGAGTAAATTGAACCTAATAATATGTATGTTGCAGACACATATGGTGAATATAGTTCAAAAACAAAGTGTGAACAGAACCTGACTAGTGTTGAGCTTTGGATTTAGGTCATTGTCAAATATGACACAAATTTCACTGATTTAATTCAAGTAAACCAGATAAAGTTTTGTGAAAATTTGGCAAAAAGTCGATCCTAACTATAACTTCAAGCCTAATCCCAAGGAGCATCTGGGGAGTATCTGATGAAAACCCCAGGGTTAGGGTTAAGGTAAGGGCTAGTCCACACCAAACCAAAACAACTACAGGTATAACACCTAGAAAAAAGATACATAAAACATAACTTTTAATCAGAATGAATAAAAGTTGGGAAAGAAACGAAAAAAAACACCCTCAAATATACCTATCAAGGACCTGTCTACCCTCAAAAATGGGAAAATCGCCCCAATTTAAGGGCGCCCCCACACTGGAACCTAAACTAACCCTGTCCCTACTACATCTAAAATGAAAAAAAAGAAAAGAGAAAAAAAAAAAAAAAACAAAAAACACATATACTACAAATGGAGTGCACAAACAAAAAAAGTGCTGTGATAAATAACAATACAACAGACAATAACGTTTGATGTTCAAAAATACTATGAATTGATGATGCGCATGGGAAGATAATCAATAACGCATAAATATTCCAATATTCCAACGCGTTTCCCCCCTAGATACTGGGGTTCATCAGGGAAAAATTGCAGTTGATAACAACAATACGGAAAAATCTAAAAAAAAATCAACAAATGTATGCAATAAATATAACTCACGTCCCTTAATGATGGAAAAAAGGGCTGGTAAGATAGAGGACGGGGTCCAGGATAAGTCATATACAGACTCCCCGCTATCTTTAATTAGGACAAACAGGTCCAAGCAGTAACAAATTCAGTGAATCACAAGCCACATATATAGCCAGGCAAATTGACCCAATTAGTATCAGCCATTAGCACCCTTTGACTACCACAGAGCCCTGTATGCAAAAAGGGCCAAAAAAAAAAAAAAAAAAAAAAAGAAATGTTTTCAAAGGTGTTGAAAATGCAAGGTCCGGCATACAATAAACCGGAAAATGCCTCGTGCATGTACAGTAACGGGGAGGGGAAAACAAACAGTTAAATAAACTACATAGACCAAGAAGCAATGTCGCTGTCACCCGGCGCATGCTCAGCAGCGGCCCACGGCACATATAATGACGCAATATCGCAGACTGAGCCGAGGCTTGAATAACAGAAAATAAACATACAAAATGGCAGTGAAGGCGCTAAGCAGTATTTTATAATTTTATAATTTATAATTTTTCGTTTCTTTCCCAACTTTTATTCATTCTGATTAAAAGTTATGTTTTATGTATCTTTTTTCTAGGTGTAATACATGTAGTTTTTTTTGGTTTAAATTGTATTGGTATACCCAGAACTTCATTTCATTATATCAAGGGTTCTCTACACCTATACATCGTGCTTAAGTAGAGTACATGGTAGTGTTTCTAGTCCACACCAAACCCTAAGTCAAACCATAATCCAAAGATTCACCCGATTTTGCCCAGATATCCTCCAGATGTGTGGTGGTATTCCAATGCGATTTGGAAACATTTGACTGCTGAAGGTGCTTTACAGAAGCCAGAAATCACATGCAGATTTTTTTTCTACAAATGCTTTAGTGGGATTTAGGTTAGGGATATCTCAAACCCCAATTTTTTTCACAAATTTAGCTGAAATGTTCTTGAGCAGATCAGAATGCTATTCAAGGAATACTACTACAGTTTCCAAATAATATTGCCACAAACTGCCCTGATGGTTGCCTAAATAGCCCCACCAACTCAGCAATCTAGGGAATAAAGCTACAACTTGTGCAGATGCCTCTCTATGGGTTCAGTAATATAGGGTGTATGGAACAGTGGTGCATGTTGGGGAGATATTAAAATCCCACATAATCAATGAAGAAGATCCTCGGCACTCGAAAGTTGCTTGAGAGAAGTAAATATACTTTTATTTTTCACAAATTCCAATAAATATGACAAGATGAGGAGAAATCATCCAAAGTTTTTGATCAATCAATGTTCCTAGTGAATAAAATATCTGACAGCAGAAGAGGATATGACGACATTTCGGGTTACCGAGAAACTGTACTCATACAAAAAAGGGTAAAAAATAAATGATATGTCAGAAGAGAAAGTGAACAGGATAAGAGGTTATGACAGGGAAAATGTATGTGATGGAAAAAATCACATTGACTGGAATTTCTGAAAAATTTAAGTCTTTCATATATTTACTTCTCACAAGCTACTTTTGAGTGCTATGGATCTTCTTTGTGGGTTCAGGCACATAGTATGGAATATGGGGGCAAGCTAACAGTTGCCTCAGCAGTGACAGGTGATGCGAACTTTAATGAAAAGGTTTATGTTTCCCTCTCCTTTTTCTTTGGTGCAAAATACACCTCTATTAATGTATTCCTGACAGCTGGTCATAATTTTATGGCTCTTCATTTTTTCTTTCCAGTTTTCCACATAGACATATGAGGGCTTTTGTTTGTGGGACAAGATGTACTTTTTATTGGTGCCATTGGGAAGTAAAAATCTACGCGTGGTGAAATGCCATGTTTGTGGGACTTTGTTTTTGCAGGTTGGTATGATTCCGGCAAAACCAAATATGTAGGGTTTTTGTTATCTTTTAGGACAAATATACAAACATTCTTTATGTCTTAAATTTGCACCGCAGCACAATTTTCTACGAGCAATAACTTTTTTGTTCTTCCACCTATTGACTGGGGGTCCATTTTTTGCTTGCTGAAGTGTACTTTTTTTGGTAACATTTTGGGATGGATGCAGCTTTTTGATCACTTTTTATTCTAATTTTTAGTGGGTGTGAATTTATTTTTCTATGGTGTTCAGTGTACCGGATAAATTATATTATATTTTTATAGATTGGTGTTACGGTCTGGAGGTGGATCCACTGGACCACCACAGGCGATGGCGTAAGTCCACACCAGGGAGTGGAGTCTAAGTGGGACCCGGTATTCGCCATAGCCCGCCGCAAAGCGAGATGGTCTTGCTGCGGCGGTGTTCACCAGGTCACTACCACTGGCGGGGCTTGCCTGCGGTGGCGGCCAAGGGTACGAGGTACAGGATCGGCAATCAGGCTCGTAGTCGGGGACAGGCAGGAGGTCAGGACGGGCGGCTCTGGTTCGTGGTCAATAAACGTAGGCAGGAGGTCGATACACGGTAGACAAGACTGGAACACTTTGGAAAGCTTTTCACCTTGGAGAATACAACAAGGATCTGGCGAGGGCCGGCAGGAAGGGGCCGGACTAAATAGAAGCAGTGCCCGGCAATGAACCAATTACCGGCGCACTGCCCCTTTAAAATCAAACTGCTGGCACGCGCGCGCCCCTAGGGGCGGAGCTACGTGCCGGGAGACGGAGCCAGACAGAGCAGGAGCGCGGCCGAGTAAGTGAACACCGGAGGGGGCTGAGACATGAGCAGACCCCGAACCCGACGTGCGGGACGGGGCTCCACTGGGAGCAGGGGCACGGGTGCGCCTGCGACCCGGGACAGTGGTCGCAGGGGCGTCCGTGACAATTGGACTTTTACCAATTATGTGTAACTTTTTTATTTTATTTTTTATTTGTAAAATGGCAAAAGAGGGGTGATTTGAATTTTTATTATTTATCATCATTATTATTATGTTTTACATTAGTCTTCCTAGGGTAGTTCATTTGTATACCCCTCTGCAATATGTAAATACTAAGATGGCAATTCTCTTACTTCCTATCTTGGACCATGAAAGGATGGCGGCTCTGCATTAGGCTTTCAGCTGTTATGGAATTGGACCAGCATTATAAGGGTGCTTATCGGAGTGAGGAATGGTATGCGGCACCATTTCTCATTTATTAAAAATGTGTGCCATCTAATTAGATAAACAACAGGAATTGAAGCTAGCTCTGTTCTCTGCTGTTAATGGCGGGTGTAAACTGTAATTACCTGCCAACGCCTGCCTCCTATGTAGCAGACTTACTGAGTATGACCTCTACATAGGACCTTACTGACAACAGGACATAACCATACATCCATTGTTGGTAAGGTGTTAATAAATATGGGTCTCTATACTTCAATACGAAGTATGCTAAACTCTTTTACACTGTGTCCCCTTAATGCCCTTAATATGATAATAGCACACATTGTGCCTCTGCATTGAATTTAACTGCAAATTGTGCGCCTAGTATAAAATTGCACCACATATTGTGCACCCTGAATGTAATTATACCACACAGTGTGTTAACTTAATATAATCATAAACATACAGCACCACCACAAACTGTGACTTATAAACAGGGCCTTTTTTTTGGGTTTGCAGTTGCTTCTCAGGGAGAAGGCATGGTTCTTTACTGCCCCTGCCTCCCCGACTATTGTATATGCAGCACTAAATATAAATTCTACAGTAGTGGCATACCTACCACCATAGCAGCCATAGCTTTCTGCAACTAGGCCCGCCACCACAGGGGACCTGGCCATCTGACATACCATGTCCCGAGCATTCAGAGACATGTCTGAGTGGTCCCTTAGGCAAAAAAGAACAACTCATCAGATAAGATGTCTCCTGTGACTCACTGGATGTATTTTACTATAGTCACTTGTGTCCAGAGCGTCTGCATACAACTGGTACCCACCACTGTATGGTCACTGTATGACTGTAATGTTGTCGTAATGTAATGGTTTTTATTCAGTAACAATGTGGTGGTTTTATTCCGCCACTATGTGTTGGTGATATTTGGTCATGATGTTGTGATATTATTCAATCACTATGTGGTGGTAATATGTGGCCATAGTGTGGTAGTATTATTCAGCCACTATGTGGTGGTAATATGTGGTCATGATGCGGTGGTATTATTCAACCACTATGTGGTGGTGATATGTTGTCATGGTGTGGGATTATTTAGTTACTATGTAGTGGTAATATGTGGTCATGATGTCGTGGTATGTGGTCATGATGTTGTGATATTATTCAGCCACTATTGGGTGATGATATGTGGGAATGATGTTGGGGTATTATTCATTCACTATGTGGTGGTATTATTCAGTCACTATGTGGTGGTGATATGTGAAAATATCACTGAAGTTTAAACACAAACTCTATATCTAAAATTTAACTTTTAATAAATTCCCATAAAAAAGAGATATACACATAAAACCATAAGCAGCAAGTCACCGCTACTAATGTGCAAATGAAGACTGTCGATCCGATTGACCCTAATGTACCCTATACTAGGCCCTCTTCTAAACCAATGTTAGGCGGAGTAGTTGTCCCAATAGGGTCGGCCCCACCTCTATGTGCTTACCCTACTAGATCCCTATTTTAAATTCAAATAAGCTCAGAAGAATGTACATATATCAGGGTATATATCCCGAGGACATACATTAATGGGTTACATCTTCAATAAACCTGTCTTCTATCACAAATAACGTGAACAAGATGTATGCACAACAAATCAAATATATCAGAAATTGAAGTAGAACACACAATATTTTACAATTGTTATATACAACCTCGATGTGGGGTTCTATTCCTTCAGATTTCCTAAAGAAAGGGATCAAAAACCGAAGTAGACACCCCGTATATAACAGTTATTCAATACGACCTTAGTGTAGAGTTCTATTCCTCCAAATTTCCCACTTTCCCTATGTGGTGGTGATATGTGGTCATGATGTTATGGTATTATTTAGCCACTATGTGCTGGTGATATGTGGTCATCTTGTGACGGCATTTGGTCTTAGTGGAATTATTGGTAATATTGGCCATGAAATGCACGTGTGACTAATATTAAGTAATTTTACTGTGGAAAGGGAAAATGTGAGTGAAAAGACGGGCCGGTCAGAGACTGGTTAATAGTGATGTGATGTGTCACAGTGTGGTGCAACATACTAAAGAGGGAGGAGGGGAGAAATGTTACCTCCCCGCCCTAAGTGCAATTAGCTTAGAGACAGTCCTGCTTATACACCGAGCAGTTCTGTAACATTCTTAAATACTTTGCGTAGCAATATATCAGCATTTTATGACTGCTCCTTGCTGTCAGTGAATGGAAGCATCAATTGGTTACATCCATATTCTAAAACTAAGTAAACCTCTAGTTCCAGTAACATAATTACATGGCTTATAAGAGAGGGTATCTCAGGTATGAATTTATGATAGAAAGGTACAGGCTCACCCTTAATTGGCCGTGTCAGAGATGTTGCCTGCGGCTTGCCTCTGCTCCGTAGTGCGTCTCACGCTGGCTTGTGCGGTAAAAACATATAATGAAATTGGAAATATCCATGATCCAGCGCTTATGTATAAGAGCAAACTTTATTCTCAAAATAACTGATACAAGGAACATAAAAATAGCTAAAACACGTAAGTGTGTGACAGTTTTAGCTATTTTTACATGTTTTTGTATCAGTTATCTTGAGAATAAAGTTTGCTCTAATACGTAAGCGATGGATCGTGGTTATTTCCAATTTTATCATATGGTAGCTCAGATACATTGTAAGAAGCATATCTGTAAGCAGCACATGTCCAGGACAGCGTCTGGATCTAATGAAGAAAATCTAAGTTGAATGATGCAAACAGAGACCTTGAAATACTAATAATTTGAAGCACAGAAGCATTTTAATACCTAATAATTGGTAAAAATGAATTCCCTACATCATGAAGAGAAGAAGCAATGACATCATCTTGACCAACTTTGGTGGAAAGTTACTTTGAAACAGGAACCTCTAAAGTAACACTCATAAACTCAAAGTATCAGGAACAGATGATGCTGAAGTCTCGGGCTCATTTCCTGCAATATCACCACCAGATGGTGATGCACAACCCTTTCAGTGTTATTGTCTATATTTTGTTATTGTAATTCATCATATTATATTATTATGCTATCGGAAAATTAAATACAAAGAAATACTATAGCATAGAGGCAGACCATTCAGCTGATATGGGGCCCTTGTCGGCAGAACATATGGCTGCTTGGGCTCTTGTTCTACCTGTCTCTTTTGATATTGAATAGCAAGAGTCAGTGCAGGATTCCCTTCTCCAGAATTGAAAGGGGTTGTCTCACCATGCTGTTTCATATTCATGCTTCCTGTCTCTTCCTGGTTAGGCTGTGGGTGGTTATATAGCAGTGATTAGCATACCGGCTCTGTATTTTCAGCGCTTTTTATTGCACTGACATGAGAGCAGTATGAAACTGGTGACCTTCTCTAAAGGTGGTCTGGACTTAACATCCAGCACCACCAATACACATCAATACACCGTACTGAAAAAGGCTTCCCTCAAGCCTGGGGGTAAGAGCTTCGCCTCTCTGTATCCACTGTTGCTCCAAAACTCAGGCAGCAAAACACACACCCTGGACACTTGGAAAGGCAAGCTTTACATAAGCCTGGTAAGACCTGGATCGGGAACATGGGAACAGCCTCCCACCTGCACTACAGCCATTCCGGATAAAGCCAGCCCATAATGGCTGGGTATCAGCCATGCTAGGTACAACAGTGAGCAACCTAGTGCTGCTGACTGACAACTGCTGGTTTCCCACCACCGAGACCAGGCCATCGGTGACATGTCCCTAGCAGGTGACCTGCTGTACTCCAGCTAGTGTTAGAACCATGCAACCGCCTAAAGTTGCTTTACCACAATATATACTCAAGAGCAGTAGTAGAATGTTTGCACACTCTACACTTAGGTTATTATGGTAATTCATTATTTTTACAAGTGTCTCATTTTCAGAAGAAAACTCCCTTTTTTGCCCAAATCCTTCTGTCGAACTTTGCTCCTGTAATATTCTTGTTTTTTAAAGATGTTCCCCTTCCATTTCCAGAACACAGTAACATATATCTACAAGAAGAAAGTATATATGAACCAGTGCGGGGCAGTGAGAAGCCAGATTCTGAGAACCTTTGGAGATTATCGTCCATTGAGAGCAGCGTGGAAGACTCTACGCTTCACTGGAGCCAAGGTCCAACACAAAGAAGCAAAGCATGGATCCCTTCCTATCAAAGGCATTGTAAGAATCCCAATAACAGTGGTGACAGTGGGGAACCATGACTGGTGTGAAATAGTCATTTACGGCCAAATTTATGGTCTCAGTGAGACCCACAGAGGGAAATCATTTATTAGTAGTAACCACACTAACCCTCTCGCCATCCAACCCAAATGCTAAAATCCAAGTATTCTCCTGATCTAGCTGTTTCCACATTCACTTGGCGGTTATATGTAAAACGTGTATAGAGACCAGTTTGTATTTCATCATGAGGGCACTCCACAAGAAACACTTGGTCTATGTGCGGATTAAATATATTGTCCATATTCATAATCCATATAATATAACAGTAAAACCCCAGGGGAATTTCTAAGTGTATTGGAGCCCATGGTTGAGATGGCTAAATGCCCCGTGATTTTCCTCACTTTGCTAATTTTCTACATGTATTATTTCACACATGGGGTTAGTGACAGTATACATGTAATATTCTTGGTGGTCTAGAGTACCTGGTGGCATAGGTTGGTTAGTGTTAATGATGATATCTATTATCCATGGTGGTCCAGTCTGGTATTGGGCAAAAATCTATAATCTGTAGGTGGTTTCTAATCTTCAGCCACCACTCATGGTGAATTCTTAGTGGATGAGGACATCACTCTGTAATAGCATTCAGACGTCTTGACACAAGACAATAGGCCTTCTGTTCCTTCAGCTGCTGACAGGCTTTAGATAATTGTGCACACTGAGAGTTGTAGTACTTTTCTCAAAGGAACCACAGTAATGAAGCTCCTAGCACTACTATGAAGAGGTCCGCTTCTTGTGCTAAACACATCCCCATCCCCACAAAGCCAATGTCAGTCAAAGACCAAGCCAAGGTGAGTCACTATGGGCTTTACAGATGTTTTCTCACTACAATGATAAGCTTTCAACATGTAGGGAAAAGGTAAATTATGATTTTTACTAAATACATTGCTCATTTGATATTTCCCTGGTTAGGGGATAGAAGAGATTGAATCTGCTCTGAGTGAACCCAAGTGTCTCCAGGTTACCGTCCATATGTCCCTTTAAGATTAGACATAGAGCAAGGAGTGACGTCACCATGGTTAGACGGAGCAGAGTGTTAATCATTAACAATATTAGATTGTCTACCTTTGATAAACACTTTTTTCACTCATTGGAGGTCTGTAGCTTTGTTTACTGCAGATCAAATCTCACTGATACAGAACCACCCACAGCCGGACCTGACAGTGTAAATCTGAAGCTGCCTGTAGCTTTGTAAAGCAGATTGGTGAGAAAACCTCTTTAAGTGATTAAATGATGGCTCCCAGACACAAAACAGAACTAAAGAGTGCAATAGATGCCAGGCCATGGGGCAATACATGGTAAACTGACACAAAACCTTCTGACAGGTTCCCTTGAACTCGGCTTCGGATCAATTCAGATTTCTGACCACTAAGAAACCACTTCAAGTGCGCCCCTAAGCCCTACAATGTAACTCAGGGACCATTTTCATTTGACAATGATGACCTTTTCTGAAACCACTCTCTTCTTTAACAGGTTGTCATCAGAAGCACCGACTCTTGATGGCTCTTTTCAGCTGTTGTCTTCTACTGCTCTTGAGCATCTTCTTCTTGGGTTATTTTATGTCTAAGTGTAAGTAATATTTAACATTTCGTCTTGGGTTAGGATGTAATAATAAATTGATGTTCTGGTGTGTGAACTTTCGAAAGGATAATTTCTGTTTCAGATGTTGCTTCCAAAACCAAAAGTTACTTCTAGTGCCAATGATTATTCCAGATGTACCAAGGAAAATAGAAGTGTAATCCAGCACACCTGAGGGTGAGGTAGCTAATAGTTACAATCCTAAATGTATTTTATTTGATTAAATTAGTAATATCAAAAAGACAGGGTATGAATATACCCAACATCTGGCTCAGAAAAACCAGCGCGTTTCGGGCACTTTGGTCTTTATTCATGGTACACTAGTGTGTACCCCAATAATCTGAGACAAAATGATGTATGTCTTTATTAATTTTTTTGGACTCCTTTGAGCCCCCTCCCTTTTTGTGACACTTTTTAAAACTGTTGAGGTTTTAATTATATAAGAATAAGTATATATTATAATATAAGAATATAATTATTGTCGCACAATATGTTCTACATCTTGTGGGCAGTTCATTTTTTCTGAGAGAGGGACAATGTTTGATAACCCAAATCTAACAGACCTAAGCCAACCCCAAGGACTGCCTGGGCATTCACTCGAGATGCCACCAAAATGCCCAAATTTGTGCCTTTAGTTTGTGTGAGTCTTCTGGAAAATGTAGTAGTGTTGGCAACTTTGGTCAATAGTTGTTATCACATTGTCAAAGGTTCAATGGCCGAAAGAGAAACTTACCACCACTCCCTCTCTTAAACCATATTATTACAGTCAGGGCTGTTTTTAGGCCAAATCGCACTCAGTGTGGGAGAAAAAATCCCCACCTCCCTACTCATTAAACCCCTTAAGGGCCCAGCCTGTTTTGACCTTCCTGACACAGCCCTATTTTTTAAATCTGACATGTGTCAATTTATGTGAGAATAACTTTTTGACACTTTTACCTATTCATGTGATTCAGAGATTGTTTTCTCGTGACACATTGTGCTTTAATTTAGTAAGAAATTTTTATCCATACAATCCTTGTTGTTTGTGAAAAATATCAAAATTTCATGAAAATTTGGAAAAATTTGCGATTTTGAAAGTTGCAAAATTTCTGCGTGCAAGACAGATAATTATTCACCACAAAATAGTTTATAACTAGCATCTACCATATGTCCACTATAGGTTGGCATCATTTTTTAAATGTCTTTTTTTTTCTTTTACGACATTAGAGGGCTTAGAAATTTAGTAGTAATTTCTCACATTTTCAAGAAAATTTGCAATATACATTTTTTTAGGGACCACTCCAGTCTGACGTGGCTTTGAGGGGCCTGCATGTTAGATACCCCCATAAGTGA
Source organism: Phyllomedusa bahiana (assembly GCA_025379985.1). Lineage (NCBI taxonomy): Eukaryota > Metazoa > Chordata > Amphibia > Anura > Hylidae > Phyllomedusa > Phyllomedusa bahiana. Next base: position 139 of record JAODAL010028915.1, on the reverse strand, counting down.
TGCCTTCTAAGAAACTAGACCCCTTAACGTATTTACAACACTATTTAGGAAGTTTGATAACCCTTCAGATATTTCACAGAAATTAAAGCAAGTGGAGGTGAAATTTCAAAATTTCACTTTTTTGCAGATTTTCAATATT
>JAODAL010028914.1:0-52540 GCA_025379985.1 Phyllomedusa bahiana | reverse complement strand
GAACCCCCAAATTTAAAAATTAAATCAGAATTTTCATACATATTAAAAAAGACAATATCCATGTTTGTTATATCCGATATGAAATCAGAAAAAAAACCTTCCCCTTTTTAAGCAATTGGGGAAAGAATTTATTTTATTTTTTGCCAAGTGCCGAAAAAATAAAGGTTAAGAACTTTTTAAGGCGTTTTTATTACTTTCTTCAAAGTTTCCATATACTAGGATTACTATGCCTTTAAACAATTTGGGACCACCCATATGATGGAGTCATGTCTTTGGAAGCTTCTGATAGGTTTATTGGCAACATTTGCGTTAGAGACACAGCTGTGGATGTATTTTTTTTTAAGCACAACAGAAACACACTGCGTCCGTGTGTAACATCATGGGAAAGTCTAAAGAAATCAGCCAAGATATCAGGGTTCTCCTCTGGGTTATGACCCTTCTACCTCTCTGAATGATTCTACTTATCTGTGACTTTTTGAGAAAGGTCATACTGACCGAAATGTCAAAAAATTTAACTCATAAGTCACTATCCACTGTATATATGTTCTATCTTGAGCCTGTTAAATAAAATTCACATTGCATCAGGATTGGTGTGCAGTCAAATCTCTTCTTCAAGATTAGTTCATCTGTTGACTAGCACACATGGAATAGCAGTTTTCCAGATATCTTACCTTGCGAGTGCCATCCTTTGTATTCTGATTTCATGTCAGATAGTGAAAACAACATGCATATGGGTCTTTTTATATAGTGCATGTAAACTTCTGGTTTCAACTGTGTATAGACACATGCATTTTCAAAAAATGCAGCCGCTTTAGAAAAACCATATGCATTTTTACTACTACTACTACTACTAAAAACACATCTCAACTGCAACAAAAACACATTGGGGCGGATTTATCAATCCTAATTCTGAGAGAGTGTAAAGACAGTCTTACAATACTTTGTATGTCACAAGGCATTATGGGAAAGGAGCTGGGAAGCTCACTGTGCCCTCTATTGGTTGTAACAAATCCTCTACTTCTGATTCACTGAAGCTTTGAGAAGCAAAAAGGAATATTAGTCAAGCCAATATCGTTTTATTACATACGACCTTTTCGGGATTTTGCCCTCCATTTACTGTAGAAGCAGAGCGATACTGGCTTGACTGGGTGGGAGGCAATGAGTGGCCGAGAGAAGGTGTGTAGTGTTTTGATTGCCTTTTAGCAAAGATTCAGTGAATCAGAAGTAAATTGACGATTTGTTACAACCAATTAGGGGGTGCAGTGAGCTTCCCAGTTTCCCTTTTCCCCTAATGCCTTGTGATATGAGATGCTTAGTAGTGGGCTAAAAGCAATCAAAACACTAACACCTTTAACTGGTGCTCTCCAAAAAGGAGAGGTATTTTCCCCTTCTCTCAATACTATGTATGTATCATAGTGTTGATAAACCTGGCCCATATTAGAACTGTCAAGACTAACTTTACACCATTTATAAGTTGGCTTACTTTATGCCACTAATGGCTTAAGTTGGCGCTCTTTTAAGCGCAGGGCGTCACACGCCAAACCACAACCCGTTTCGGAAAATTACCCCCCTTTTCTCAGGTGAAACATGTTCTAGAATAAATGTGGTGTAAAGTATGTACGCCATTACTTTTGGCGTAACTTGTGCCAGAATTCTGGCACAACTGCCTTGATAAATGTGTCCCAATGTGTGAACCCAGGAAGATAGTTTTTTAGTAAAGGGCTATGGTCAATCAAAAGTACTATAATATTTCAAGACTGCCTTTAGTACTGACTGCTATAGATCAGGGAATTTAATAACACGGAGTTAGAGGATATCACTGTGCCCTCTAAACTCCGATGCCAAGTGTTGCTACAGCAGCTGTAATAAGGCATGCCATAAATACTAACGAGGGGCAAATCTACTCCCCTCTGTCTCAGGCAAAGGATTAGCATTTTAGGAGTACTATTTAGCGCCATACTGACCAGTGGGTTAGTTGTAATTAGCCATTGAATGGATACATTCCCCTGAAAGATTTGCTTTGCAAAGCCTTGAGCATTTGTCATTGGGGATCCAGCTGAAAACTGCCAGGGGCTTCCTACATTGATGACATGCACATGTGTAAAGAAGCTTGGCTGAAGTAAAACCATTGGGGCCATAGTTGAAATTGACACTGAGCTTCATTGGTCTCCTGCAATGCCAGGCCCTTTAGGGTGCTTTCACACGGTGCGTTTTTTTGGATGCGTTTTTTGTGTAGGAAGGCACAGCAATTAATGATATACATTGTTGCACAAAAAACGCATTAAAAACGCACCAAAAACGCACCGTGTGAAAGCACCCTTAGGCTATGTTCACACGGTGTATTTTGGGACGTATTTACGTCTGCAAATACGTCCCGAAATACGTTTCAAATAATGAACAATTAGATTAGCATTGATTCCAATGTAAAATACGCCTCGTCGTTCACACGAGGCGTATTTTTGCGACGTATTTGCGGGCGTAAATACATCCGTACATACGATCGTAAAATTAAGTCCCCTGTCACATATTGAGGTGTATTTCGCAACGTAAATCCCCATAGTAAAGAATGGGGATTGTATTTACGACGTGAAATACGCGCCACACTTTGTCCCACGTATTTGAAACGTATTTCGGGACGTATTTGCGGACGTAAATACGTCCGTAAATACGTCCCGAAATAAGCCGTGTGAACATAGCCTTAGAGCCTATCTGGGCAGTGTCAAGATATTGTGTGTAGCAGTACATTCAAGGCCCTTATGCTGGCTGGCATCAAGACCCGTGGACAGAGCCCTAAAGACCAGAAAAGCCAAAGGCAAGAAGTAGTATGTAAGGGTTCCTTTCGTTATTCTGTTCTTTTTTTCTGATTTGTGGTTAAATTAATTCTAGGGTGTGATTTAGAAGTCTGCCTTGGGGTCTTAATTAATGCTGGTGTGTCACCTGCGGTCTAAAATAATTTAGGGGTGTTACCTAGGGTCCAATTAAAGGGGTATTAACATCTCAATTAGCTTTAACCCATTAAAGAAGCAGCCAGATTTGGAATGAAAGACGCAGCCCCATTTTTCAAATCTGACATATGCAAGTTATGTGGGAATAACTTTTTAATACTTTTACCTATCCATGAGATTCAGACTGTTTTCTCGTAATACATTGTGCTTTAAGTTATAAATTTTGGTCCATACAATTCTTGTTTATTTGCGAAAAATATCAAATTGTTGCAAAAAAAAAAAAATGCTCCTCAACTCACGTCCCTAGGTGTTAGTACAAAAAAGTTATTGGTCGCAGAAAATGGCACGGCCACGCAAATATCAAAAATAGAAAATGTTTGGAACTTTTTTACGATACCAAAACGCAATGAAAACTGTACATTTTTGTTATTGCCAGATTCGTATCAAGCTGTAGAAAACGGATAACACATCATTTTTACCGAAGATTGAACGTCATAAAAACCAAAACTCCTGCAAACATGCGCAAGTACTTTTTTTTCACATTTTGCACCAGTTTTTTTGTGGTTTCCCAGTATATGCTATGGTACAATGAATGACACCATTAGAAAGTACATCTTATCCCGCAAAGCCCTCATATGTCTATGTAGATTAAAAAATAAATGTATGGCTTTTGGGAAGGCGGGAAGTGAAAAAACAATGAGCCCCATTATTTTGACCATAATGGGTTAAGTGGTTAAATTAAACATCTAGACAAAGGTGAATTTACAACCAAACCAAATATACAACCAAATATACTCAATATTGAAATTGCAATGCCAAGAAGGAAGTGTCTTGGAATTATGGAAATCACAGGATCAATAGACATGTTAATAATAGGTTAAAAAATAAATAAAAAAATTCAAAAACATTGATTTAGGGCATGTTCACACAGCATTCAGCGGTGCGCATCGTAAACGCCGTGGGTTGAGCTTTGAAATCAAGGGCGTACAAGCCTGTAATTTCAAAGCTAATATGCCATGTAAAGTGCCTCCTATACTTTAATCCAATATGCGGTGCAGACGTCCGAAAAATTACGATTGTAAAATACGCAGAGTGTGATTTACGCCAAGCATTTTACATCGAAGTCTTTGGCACCTGTATTTTATCAAATATTTTAACGAAATTACAGCTGAAATACGCCCAAAAGACACTGTGTGAACATACCCCTACTCAGTATCGAGTATGAGTAGAGAGTATGAGAAATGCATGCACTTACATGCTTTGGCTGCTATCAATGAGGTGAATCGGTTGTCTGAAAAATGTTATACCATGTTGAATCCACTTAGGCAAGTCATCAAGTTTGGCTGCTGGCAGCTTCTTTGCTGTTGCTGACCAATGATGTCCCAGATGTGCTTGATGGGAGACAAGTCCCGAGATGCAGCAAGCCATGGTAGCACGTTAAGGCTATGCAAGCTCCTCATAGTAGCCAAGCTAGCATCACTCTGCTCTGTACTGACGAGACGCAAAACCCCGAAACGGCTGTATACAGATGAGTGATGCTGGCTTGGCTAAATATCCCTTCTTGCTTTCCAAAGATCCAGTGGGTCAAAAGCAAATTGAGGATTTGTTACATCCAAAAAAGGGCGCTAGAGCTTCTCAGCTCCATTCCCATAATGCCTTGTGATACATAGTAGCACAAGCAACAGTGGCATGGCATTTTTCTGTTGAAAAATAGGTCCTGGGACACCCTGAAGAAACGGGCGCAGAACTGGTTCCACGCATGTTTGCAAGGTTGGTGTCTTTTATTTTTCTCTCTGGATAATGGAGGTCGGTTGAATCAATGAGAAGCCGGAATTTGGCTCTATTGAGAGGTAAAGATAGCGTAGGACCACCAGCCTTGAGATCACGTTGTAAACCGTGGGTGGCTTAAATTTTTTTTGATCAAAACGTGTGAACTAAGAATCTCAAAGTTTTTTTCATGTATGATAGCATAAATGCTTCTTTGGAGGTTTCCATGTATAGCCCTTTTAGCAGTGGTGTGCCACTGGTAATGGTGTGCGTGTGTATACATATATGCCGCAGCCCTGCCAGTGGCACCCAGGTTCACATTGTGTTTTTCAGAAATGTTTTTTTGTGCAGAAATATACGTTATATTTGGCATATATTGCCTTTAATCTATATAGGGAGGAAGTGATGCCTCCATTTTGTTTTTTTGCACCCCGCCCACTTTCACAGGCTGTTATAACTGCAGCATGTTTGCAAGGTTGGCGTCTTTTATTTTTCTCTCTGGATAATGGAGGTCGGTTGACCCTATGAGAAGTCTGAATTTGGCTCTATTGAGAGGTAAAGATAGCGTAGGACCACCCGCCTTGAGATCACGTTGTAAGGCGGGGGTGGCTTAAACATTTTTTGATCAAAGCGTGTGAACTAAGAATCTCAAAGTTTTTTTCATGTATGATAGAACTGGTTCCATCACTAAATCAATGCAATGCTGAGCGGTTAGTGTACCTGAAGTGAATAGAGGTTACTGGTACCATGTTTTATGCCACCCCACATCATAATCCTGGGAGAAGGACCAATGTGATGTTCCCCTGTGAAGGCCTCTTCATGGCGATGGCTCTCCAGACCAATCTCTAGCTGTCATTGCATCCATAACAAACAGGACTCCTTGCTGAACAGGATAGCACTCCATTACAGCCTACATTGCCGTCTCGCTGGGCACTTTTATAGCCTTTGAGATTGGTGTTGTGAGGTCAAAGGCTCTGGCTTATAATCCAATGTTGTGCAAACGTCTATGGATTCCGTCTGCCACCCTAGGCTTGAGATGTGCATTCAATTTCACTTGCAGTACAGAATGGATCACTGGGTGTCATTCTTCCGATAAGACAATCCGTCCATGCAGAGGTTCAGCTCCACACACCTCTTGAGGTTGTTCAAGTTCGTTGTTCTCTCAACCACCGAGACACGCAACACTGAACAACGCTGACATGTCGTCATAGGTGCATAGTGACCTGTCAATGTTTGATTCTGTCCCTCTCAGCAAAAAGTGCAGATATCTATCACGTCAATGAACAGCACACACAACCATCTCACACCACTTGATCCAATTTTTAAGGTTTCATGTGGCTAAAAACTTTTCTTTCAATTGGCTTTTACATTTCTCCCACATAACACAAATTGGTGCAAAGTGCTTGAAAGTTTTATCACTTAATGACACCTACTATTTCTACAACTTGCATAACCTTACAGCTTGTCCTTCTTTGTGCTGCAATTTTAAGGCTGAGGAATGTACATTTCTGTTCTTATTTTTGCCTCGTTTCAAAGATACAGCAAGTTTTCTATTCTGCTTGTTTACAGATGGTTTCTTAGGCTACCGACCACCTTTGTGCTCTAGCCACTCAGTCCCCTCCTATTGATGAGACACTGCTGATAGAACACAGAGGTGGGTAGTATCTTAAGAAACCATCTGTAAACAAGCAGGATAGATAACCTGCTGTATCTTTAAAATGAGTTTTATTGGTAAATTCACAATAGTGCAAAATATGAGACAGAAAAATGTGGAATAAATAGTGAAGGAGGTAAAAAATAAAATAAACTCAAAGTTCCAGGAGAAGAAAATCAACTGGTAACTTGCATGTGCAGGAATTGTAATGCTGGGAGAAAGCCAGGGGGCGTGGACACTCTGATTTGCTATTCCAAGTTTTGGAAAACAGTTCAGAATCCTGTGTTAGAACCCCAATCTGGAGGCTTGGTACTTTTGTCCAATGGCAAGAGTCCATATAGCGTTGATAATGCATCGGTATGAGCGACATTCCTAGCTCCTAATTTATTTTGGCTTGATAAAAATATAAAGAATGTTGTGCATGTAGACCTGAATAGAGCTTGGACCACAGTCACAAAGATTACCATTAGTAACACACTACGCCGTCATGGATTAAAATTCTGCAGGGCACGCAAGGTCCCCCCTGTTCACGCCAGCAAATGTCCATGTTCATTTGAAGTTCGCCAATGACCATCTGAATGATCCAGAGGAGGCATGGGAGAAGGTCATATGGTCAGATGAGCCCAAAATAGAACGTTTTGGTATCAACTCCACTCACTCGTGTTTGGAGGAAGAAGAAGGATGAGAACAATCCCAAGAGCACCGTCCCAACCGTGAAGCATGGGGGTGGAAACATCATACTTTGAGGGTGCTTTTCTGCAAAGGGGACAGGATGACTGCAGTGTGTTGAAGAACGGATGGGGTCATGTATCGCAAGATTTTTTTTGGCCAACAACCTCCTTTCCTCAGTAAAAGCATTGAAAATGGGTCGTGGCTGGGTCTTCCAGCAGGACAATGACCCGAAACACATCAATAGTTAGAAAGGTCGTGTAAATTGCTCCACAAAACTTCATCTGTGTTTAACTTTCACCATAATATTAAATTATTTATCATGCACAGTATGCACACTTTTGCGTACAATATTCACAGTGATAAGACATAGGTAGGAGAACCTGCAGTCTATACAATGTCCTTCTTTCCGGATAATTTATTCAATTATGTCCATAAAGTCTTACTTTATATGCAGAGACTTGATCGCAACTTTGCACTCCTCGCTTCCCACATCACACCTCCGAGGTTTTGGGGGACTCAGGTTCTACTACCTATGTCTTATCACTGTGAATATTTTACGCAAAAGTGTGACTATTGTGCGTGACAAATAATTTAATAATAAAGTGAAAGTTAAATATAGATTAAGTTTTGTGGAACAATTTACATGCCATTTTATAAATATTGATGTGGAATGATATGGAACATTGGGGAGTCTTAGAGAAAGCCGTATGACACGAGAACTGTGGTACAACAAAAGTGAAAAGAGTGCTGCTAATGATCTGAATCACACAGCAAGGGCAACTAATGAGTGGCTCTGTAAGAAGCATTTCAAGGTCCTGGAGTGGCCTAGCCAGTCTCCAGACTTGAATCCAATTGAAAAATCTTTGGAGGGAGCTGAAATCTAGCCCGACAGCCACGAAACCTGAAAGATCTGGAGAAGATCTGTATGGAGGAGTGGGCCAAAATCCCTGCTGCAGTGTGTGCAAACTTGGTCAAGAACTACAGGAAACATCTGTAATTGCAAACTGAAATTGTACCAAAAATGAAAGGGGTTGTCTGTCACTTCCTGGTCAAGCTGTCTGTAATTAGCATATGAGCTACATGTATTCAGACTTCTCTGTTTATTATGTTTATTGGTCTAGATTAAATAAATTACCTTCTCTGATGTCGGAGAAGCTTCTGAGCTAATGTAAACAGAGTAGTTACTGTCTTTTGTCCGAAAGATAAGATAACACACAAGCTCTCACTGCCTGCCGCGACCTGTGTGATGACGTCACTCCCTGCTATCAGATAGAACAAACAGCAGGGAGAAGGAGTACACAGGTCGGTCACTAGAGAAATCAGAAAGCCCTCAGAAGGTGATAAAATCATTTATAGCTCCTTAAAAAAAAAAAGATGAACAAAGCAATATATTTGGAAAACGTCTTCATTTAGTGTTCCCTACATTTTGAAAGCTATTCTTTGTAGTGAGACAACCCCTTTAAGTTCAGTTGTTCTAGTGTATCAAATACTTATTTCATGCATAAATTGCAAATTAATTATTTAAAAATCATACAATCACACAATGTTTACCTACAATAAAAACTACAAACCTGCCCATTATTTGTTGGTGTGAACACTTGCAAAATCGCCAGTGTGTCAAATACTTATTTTCCCCACTGTACCGCATTTGCTAAAAGTGTTTACTTATCTTTGCCTACATGTTTGAAGCTAATCAATGAGATGGGAATACCCTCTTTATTAAGGAGTCTGTTCTGGGATCCAATTAATTTGGAGTTCTGAAATTATCATCAGGTCCGGGGTCTAGGTCCTTATTTTTACCGTATAGAATTTGAAATCTGGGGTCTACAATAATTTTTAAGTATGTTGTCTGAGAAAATGTTGGTGTGAATTTTACTTTTTTTTCTACATTCTTTAAGTCTAGAACATCACACTATGTATTAAGGTGATTTCTATACTTGTGTGTTACCTGTTTTTTTATTAGCATTCTTTCTCCACAGTTTTCTAATACTGAAGAGGTGGCAGAACTCTGATCTAGGTAGTAATTATTCAAGGGAACTGATGTATAATACAGTGTATTTCATGGTCAAGGTTTTATTTTTGCTTTAGTGTCTTTAATTTATATGGCTGGCTGTCATCAGAAACTGCTGACACTATGCAGAAACATCTCAAAGGCATCAGACAGGGGGGCTAAGAGCTGAAAAGCATACTTCTGTCTGTAACCTAACCCAAGAAAGCAGGATCTGTGGAGCACTCCTGGGTGTTCTGTGATACCTGAGCAGTGCGGACAGTAACCTTCACTTATCCTTAGCGCTACATATTATGGCCTGTAATTGCTTCACTTAGTTACATCTCCTTGGTTCTATGAAAGATGAAATTACGAAAGCCTGAGGACTTGGGTTATTAATTGTGGAGAATGGATAGTTTTGCTTCATGCTTTATATACAGATAATTAGACAGTAGTACAAGGTGTAAGCACTTTGGAAGCTAAAGTATCTCCTTACATAAGAAATTATAGTATAAGGCTCTGTCCACATGACTGAGTATTTTAAGTCATAATCCACATGAATTCTGACTGGAAATACTCGTCTTAAACCAAAAAGAAAACATTCCACTTGCCGTAAATAGATAATACACATTGTAGTTTATACAACGCATATTTTTTGGCAGTCAATTTTCAAAACAGACGTGTGGTAAAAAAAAACAAAAAAAAAAAACTTTGAACATTTTAATTATTTTTTAATAAATTTAATACTAGGGCCCGTTTACACAGCAGAGGATAAATACCGGTCAGTTTATCCGACCAGTATTTGTCCGGTTTGTGTGCCGTGCACACGGCCGCGGTGGGGTGGCGGCTTTTCTCAGCGATGAGCAGAGAAAAGCCCTCCCCCTTCACATTCACTTGCACATATTCCGTCCGAAAACCGGACGGAAGAATGTGCATGTTGAATGTTTTTCGGGCGGAAAACCCGTGCAGTGTGGACTCCTGCATGGGTTTTCCATAGGAGCCCATTGTGCTCCTTTGCGGCCGGTTTGTCAGACGGTCTGCAAAACCGCAAACCGTCTGAAAAACCGGCTGCAAACCCGTGCCGTGGGGACATCTCCCTACTGTCAATTGGGATGGCTGAAAACCTAATGTAATATGTGCCCAAATCTTTTCTGACTGTAAAGCGCGAGTAAACCAAGTCTGAAAAACGACCTCATGCAATAAGCATGTGAAAAACTCGTTTCAATGGCAGTATCCAATGAGTACATTATACTCATCACGTGAACGTCCCCTTAAAGGAAAAAAATACACTTGGTAGAATTATTTTTAAGATAAGGTATCACTATGATGAATGATAAAACACCCCAAAAAATTTACAACATCTCATTACCTATGGGTATAACCCAGCTCCACCATTTATAGGTCAATGACCATTTTACTTCTGCTAGTACTTCTATATAATAGCAGAAATTCTTCAAGACATCTCTGCGCTGCTTGTATCGTGTGGACAGTGAGGGAAGTTTTCTCAATATTCTGCACAATGGGTTCCCATTCAGGACAAAAACTCACACTTTTATACTAACCACCACTTAGGAATTGAGATGCATGGAAGGCTTGGGGCAATTACTTCTCCATTTATTTTCTGCTCTTGCCGATCATAATACAAATGACATTTTACCATTTTACATCAGAGCAAAATGGTTCCATACAAGAGAAAAACATAACTGCATAAATGTACAATAAAGCTGAATAAAAAATAATAATGCAGTAATGGAAATTTTATTGCACAGCTGAAGGAAATGTATTGCTTCGTATTTCTTATGAGATTTAACCCGATAGCGACTAAAAAGACATACCATATATATTCGAGTATAAGCTATGTTTTTAGCACAAAGAATGTGCTGAAAAAGTCGTCCTCGGCTTATACTCGATTCAACCATCGGTGTCCGGGCGCTGCCATGGCCCGGGCGGCGATCTCTTCAGCTGTATGCGCCTCCTCTGGGAGCTGAAGATACTATTGCGGAGCAGAGAGCGAGCGCTCCCTGCTCCGCAATAGGACTCCGGAAGGCTGCAAGCAGACTTGCGGCCTTCCAGAGTATCCGGCACAGGCAGCGTGCTGTCTGCGCGGCCCGATGACATCAAGCCGCCTGTGCCGGGAGGACAGAGCATCTCGGAGGAGCGGAGGAGAGAGGTGACTATTTGTATTTTTTTTTTAAAACCCTGCCTATACCTGCCTATGGGGGACAATGAGCTTCAAATTACAGAAGATAATCTGGGAAAAATAGGCCTGAGTATCATTAAAATATAACTTTTATTAATATAAATAAAAATTTTACCCTATACCAAAAAAATCTTAGTGTGCCCTATACCAAGAAAGCCTGCCTAAAGCGGAGCTACCGCCCTGAAAAAAGGGCGACCCCACAACGGAACAAACCCTAACCTTAGATGCTGTAGTAATCCTACCAGTAAATAATACTATAAGCTACAGCGAATTAATCTTTTCACTAATGTATGTCCAATATACTGATTGCAATAGATATAGAAGCTTAAATAAACCATGTATATATTCAACACAAAATTCAAAGGACAATACTATTGCACAACTACAGCAAATACATAGCAATATTTATCTGAAAGAAACATATATAACACTGGCCAAAACCACTTTTAGGCCTCGTTCACACGGGTTATTGCCGGCGTAATTGCGGGGACGGATCTCGCCCCGCAATTACGCTGGCAGCCGTGCAGACACTCATTCACGCCCCGTACACGCCGTAAATAATGTGCATGTCACTTTCTCCCCCCCGTGGCGGATTCGCCGAGCGGGGAGAAGAAACGGAATCCATAGTTCTCTATGAGAACTGTGGATTACTGTAGTTACTGGGACGCATTGGAGCCGTACTGAAGCGCAAATACGGCGCGCAGTACGGCTCCAATCAGCGCCCAAATAAGCCGTGTGAACGAGGCCTTATAGACCAAAAGAAGGCTCCACTCCGACGCGTTTCCCTCAAAAATGTGTTGTTTATCAAGGAGATTTCACAAAGATATTAAATTACTAGAAGAATATCCTAATATTCTAATAAAAAACCGGCCGAAAATGAGCATGGAAAACCTGTGCAGCAGTCCCCACTGCACGGGTTTTGCCGTCGGACGGTTTTGCCGACGGCGATCCGGCGGCAAAACATTGTAGAAGCACAATCTTCCGTCCGGTTTCCCGACGGAAGATGTGCTTCTCAATGGGAGAGGGGATGGCTGTTCTCCGCTCATCGCGGAGAAAAGCCGCCGCCCCCCGCGGCCGTGGGGACGGGCGCAAAACAGGACAAATACCGGCCGGTTTGTCCTGTGCCGTGTAAACGCGCCCTTAAATCTATGTGAATAATCAACATACACACAGATAAGGTATTATCAGCCCAACTTGATGTAAATTAGTCACATATACTTACAAATTCCATGACAAGATTGGTCACTGAACTTCCTACACCTGTCTATGTAATTTTATTACGATTTTTAATTTTGAAATTTACCAGTAGCCACTTCATTTTCCTCCCTAGGCTTATACTAGAGTCAATAAGTTTTCCCAGTTTTTTGTGGCAAAATTAGGTGCCTCGGCTTATACTTGAGTATATACGATAGTTGCTTTTAAAAAATCTGGATGAGATATGTGGGTAAATAGGGATGAGAGTTTCGGGCAGCGGAGGCTTAGCAGTATGCAGCGTTTAAAGAGGGGGAAATAAAACAGCGTTAAGTTAGGTGTACGCTACTTTTAGGCCTGGTTCACACGGCTTATTGCCGGCGTAATTGCTGGGACGGATTTCGCTCCGCAATTACGCCAGCAGCCGTGCAGCGGGGTCAGGTGGCCGGCAGCTCATCGGCCCAATAGACTGTCATTATCTACGGCGCGTACACGCCATAAATAATGTGCATGTCACTTTCTCCCCGCCAGGCGGATTCGCCGAGCGGGGAGGAGAGACAGAATCCATAGTTCCCTATGAGAACTGTGGATTACCGTAGTTACTGGGACTGATTGGAGCCGTACTGCAGTGCAAATACGGCGCGCAGTACGGCTCCAATCCGCGCCCAAATAAGCCGTGTGAACATGGCCTTATGGTTATGTATGTTAATCAAATCCATAGCATTAAAAAGCCCGTCAGAGTTTGTCCTTTCGGTCTCCAGTTGGCTGGGATACTACAAAAAACAAAAGTATAGAATTGCACAGAAGTCTATGCTATTCTATACAACATCATTTAGAAAAAAATGTATATGTCAAATACTTTTTCTTTTCTCTTACAATTGGTTACAGGTGCCCCATTTTGGCATCCGCTAGAGGCATCTGTTTAGCATATACAACCTGATATGTACATTAAACAGAAGACACAAATGTGGTTTATACTAAGCCTCCACTGAACATGGACACTGGTGCACAATGTTATGGCTGCAAAAATACAAATTCTCCAACACAAAATACAGCAGGCTAATGGAACCATTTGTCATAAATGTATGGCAGCTTTGGCCCCAAAGAAAGGCATTCGAGTTAGGGAGCCATTTGAGGAGGTTACCTTGACATGGTAGGTGGGCATAGGCAATTTGATCAAAATGCACACTACAGACCGTGATATTTATGCACATATAGAGGATAGCAGTAAAAAAAAATGTAAATGTTTCACTAGTTCAGTTTTTATACAGGCTTTGGTGCCTATTATGTGCTACTGTATACTGTACTGGAGAATTTGTGTTTTTGCTGACACAACAGTGTGCACCAGTGTCCATGTTCAGTTGCAATGGAAGTGTACTTTTTTTTTCCTTAGCATTGGGCATTTGTAGAAGTACCTGCCTCTGTACACCCCCTATCTCCCTGCTTAAGGTTCTTACAATCAGTGTGAAGGAAGCCTGTTGGTCAGAACATATGGCGGCTTTGGCCCCAATGACAGACATACATTAGTTAGGGACCCACCTGATGAGGTTACCTTAACGTGGTAGATTGGCATATGCAATGTGATCAAAATGCGCACTAAAGACCTGGATTTATGCATGTATAGAGGATAGCAGCAATGCATTTTAAATGGTTCGTCAGTTCAATGGGTTTAGTTTTAGTGCCTACTCTGTGTTACTGTATTTTGTATTACAGATGGGGGTTCATTATATAAACCCCTTTTGAAGATATGGATGAAATAGACAGATGTTGGCCAGAGCAGGGAGCCACTGCAAAGGGTCCTGCTCAGGAGGATAGATGGCATACAATATATCTATTGGAAATGGGTCATGCTTTCCTTTCCCTACAGTGCAGTGATTATCTGCTTAATGGTTACCTAGCCAGGAGCAATTAATTGCAGAGGGCTGCAGTAGTGGAACCCACTGCAATTAGCTAGAATACCTGCTCAATGATAAGGGGTATTAATAAGGTGTTAACATGTTAATACGTTTATTCTGACCTCACATGCAAAATACAGTGTTGTACTGAAAGCAAAGAGCAAGAACATGACACTCAGTCAGACTGGATAAGCCATTTGTAAAACCTGTTTTTACACTGTGATTTTACGTTAAATTAAAGAGCAATAGAATGGACAGCGGGCAATGTGCTCATAAACAGGTAAAGCACGACTATGGAGTTTCGTAGCACAAGAATCACTTGATCGAAATACCAGGCTACAAAGTTCAGAAAAGACACTGGCATCCGAGGTCCTAAGATGGCCTGCAAAACCAACCCCCTAGCCACAGAGAACATGCTCAATGATGACATGCTTTCCAAAGGCGACAGCCATTGTAAGGCTATGTTCACACGGCGTAATTGCGGCGTGTACAGTATGGACGCAATTACACCGGGTGAGTCACACGCGCGGGGGGGGGGGGGGGGGGGGGGGGGTTGGGGTTGTTGGTGGGTGGGGGTGGTGACAGCCCGCTGGCCCCATTGACATGCAATACTCGTGGCGCGTATTCGCCTTGGGGAGAGGAGGCGTAATCCATATTTCTTTTTTGTGTTATGTGGCAGTGAAACAGTTACAAGGTATGCATTCACGGTCAGGTGACTGATGTTGGGAAGGTAAAGGGCACGGATATGCCACTCCCACTGAGGTCAGGAAGAAGCGCTAGTTAGCGCGAAACGGCCGTAGCCATCTTGATGGATGTGTTCACATGTTAGCCCCTCCACGGATTGAAGTGCCGGAATAAAGTGAATCATTTTATGTGGTGAGTGCCGTGATTTCTTCTACTATTACCTATTTTGATATATGGACTTTTTGCTAGTGATCACAGAGCACCGCTGATAACGTCACTAAATATATGTACTGTACTCCAGGGGCACGCCAGTCCACGTTAATTACTGGAGGAGGTAGTGCCGAGGTTCTGTGTTTCTCACCTACTTGCTTGTTGCATTAATATATGTGCGCCTAGTTCTTCCGACTAGCATTCATAAATGTGTCTAATATTACAAGTGTGGTGCACTGGGGCCCCTAAAAACGCCCCCCATGAAAGGCTTTAAAAAATTTTTTTGAGTTTTACGAACAATGCGCCAAACACATTTTTTTGGGCATTAAAAAATCGTGCTGGCTCACTTTAGTGCATTTTACACCAGAAAAGAGTGGAAAACCCAATCATATATGTCTCCCATAGTTGAGAACAGCTCATG
The DNA here is from genome assembly GCA_025379985.1 of Phyllomedusa bahiana. Lineage (NCBI taxonomy): Eukaryota > Metazoa > Chordata > Amphibia > Anura > Hylidae > Phyllomedusa > Phyllomedusa bahiana. Next base: position 36,914 of record JAODAL010028914.1, on the reverse strand, counting down.
AAAGGGGTTGTCTCACTACTTTGATTCTTTTAAAAACCTTAGCTCTGTTTTTTTTTGGGTTTCTTTTTGGGAATTCGGGGGCATGTTTACGGGCTGCCACTGGGCCGCAGTAGAACCCAGGTCTGTACCCTATAGAAAAAACCCGTGCGGGCAGCCTATATGAGAGACCCAAACGGGTTTGTAGCAAATAGCGACCTAAAGGACCCGATGCACCCCTACAAGGGGGGGAATTTTAAAAATAGGTAGGAAACTTTTAAAAGGGGATAGTGATTGTTTTTGCAAATTTTTTAACAAAAACAATCCTTGCAGTAAAAAACCCCTTTTTGGCTGAGTTTGTACTTGGGGAAACCCCGGGGACAGTACACATACAAAAACACCAACCAGGGGACCATAGTAACTCAAATTACAAGCAGAATAGAACCAATGAGGAGGTTGCAGGGCAACTGTGAGGAATTTGCAGAGACTATAGTCAAAGTATTCAACAAGCCTTACACCCAAGTGGAAAAAATGGTGCATGTGCAACAGCATTAAAAAAGATCCCAAGTCATGCGCGTTGGGTTTCATTGATAAGGAGTGGTTTCTCCTCTTGGCTCAGCATGGAATAGTATTGAGTAAACACTGAGCCAACCAACTTTTTAATGTTTAATGAAAAAAAACACTTCCCCCTTTGGTTATAATGTTTTTTTGGGTTTTTTTTTTAAAAAAATTTGGTTTTTCTGCCAAATTTTAAAGGGGCAGAAAACTCATGTTGATTGAATAGTTGTATATTAAAGGGGTATATAAATTTTTTATATGTTTTATAATTTGGGATGCTTAAAAAATCCCTATCGAGTCAAAATGTTACATACCCGATTTTAAAAAAGGGTGCCCGGCCCCCTGACTCCCCAGCACGTACATACAAGGGCCCCAAATGGCCCGCCGAAATTTTTAATGTTCCCCTTTCCAAACCAGGCAACCCACTCCCCGGTTTCCCCTGGCAAGCCACTATGTAACATCCCAAAACGTATAAAAGGGTTTTTGGGCGGTTTTTTTTAAATTTTCGGTTTTTTAGACTGTTGAAAAAACGGGGGCCGAAAACTTTGCACAATGGGGGGTCTATGGAAAAAACCTTTTGTACATTCCCCCAAAAGCACGGGTTTTCCCTGGGGGGTTTTTTCCCCCGGTTCCCCCGCAAAAAATTGAACATGCACAATCTTCCCTCCCGGGTTTTCCCGGAAAAAGCCCCCAAACCCTTACAAATGCACGCCCTAAAAAAAAGTGCATTTTTTTTCACGATGCAGAAAGGTCCAAAGGTTTACCACGAGTTGGAATTTTTCTCCTACTGACTTTGCAGAAGTTTTAAATGCCCGCCCTCAGTGATCAATGTTTTGATTAAAAATTCCCGGGCAAAGCATAGGTTTTTCATGGGGCCCCTCGGCACCTGCCAAGCATGCCCATGCATTAAGATAGCACTGATGTTTTGATATTTTATAACAAAGAATAGATTACACCGATAGTCCCTTGGGGGTGAAAGGGGTTTATGATAAAATCATGGTGGTCTAAGATGGGAAAGGGGTTTATAAAACTCCATGGTGGTCTATTTGTTCTGCTGCTTTGGTATTCCTAGAAGTGTCATCTTTGTTGCTGTGTGGACACTGCAGTAATTAGATTGTATTAAAGGGATTTGAAAAAACTTGGCAGACAGCATTTTTCAGAACATTTCCGCGTTTCTTAAAAAACGTTTATTTGGGGTTTTCAGAATTTTCCCAAGACTTCAACAGGGGAAGAACTATGATTTCAGCTCTGATGATTTCTTCAGCGATGATATGCCAGACAAACAAATAACTTCTGCAGCCAATCACTGGTCACAGAGGGCACATGCCATAGATGCTGGCATCACAGCTACTGCCAAAGAAAAGCAGGGCTTTCCTGCCCGGGGTTTTTTGAGGTGGTTTTGGGTTTTTTATGTACAGAACGTCAGACTGAACTATATGCTGGGGATCTGCTGTTAACACTTGGCACGTTTAGTATTTTCAGTGGTGCAGTTAATTCCAAAAACAGCAGTGGGACCAATAGGGGGATGAAGAAGATTTAAGGCTTTGTGCTTCTCTTTTTGGATCCATTCTCTGCTATAAAGGTGAAGTTGGCACTAGAAAGAGATAAGAAACGAGCAGATGTCCATGTGCATTCTTACCTCTGAGATTTTCGTAAACTGGTTATTACACTGGCTGCACTTCTCCGCTGTCTCCAGGGCACATTTGTAGTTATCCACAAAGGCTTTATAAATTCCCAGCTGACTGACCTGATTCAAGACAAAATAAGAGGTAAAAGTGAAGGTTTCGGAAAAATTAGACCCCCTTGATTACCCTGTTAAAATTTTTCCCCTTTCCCATATTAAAGTAAAAACAAGGAGGAAGCCACCATTTTATCCCAATCTGATTCAGCCCAAGGTTTTTTACGGGAAAACAGCGGTTCACACAAAAGGGCCCCCCAACCATTTTAATATCTACAAAATCTATAAACTATGGTTTCAAGCACAATTCAGTTAAAATAAGAAAAGGATTACAAAGAAATTTTTTTGCCTACAATTTTCATACATACAAAAACCATACAAACAGAAGAACTTCAATTACTGCCTCCAGCTCAGGAAAAGGATATCGAATGAAACACAAAGGAAGGGATTAAAGGGGATGTCGATTGAAAAAAAAAAATAGTCTGTACTGAAATCAGTGTGTGCCAAAAAGAGAAAAAAAACAACTTGCTACTGTGATAACTGATCCCCACATCTGCCCCTCCAGAGCTCCTGCCAACCTGCTCCTTCTGACTTCTGGGTGCTGCCCTTTACCACTGGGGGGGCTAACCCCTATTGAAAGGAAATGGAGCAAGCCTCTTCTTCTTGGGGGAAAAAAACCCCCACAAGTAGAGCACAGATCCCGGGGACTTCCAAAGGGGGCAGCGAGGGGGAAATAGGTAGGTATCTTTTTTTTTTTTTTTGACCCCCCTGCCCCCAATGCAGTGTACTTGATTTTTTTCTAGAAGACAACCCCTTTAACCCCAAAATCAATGGCGTACCATAAGGCAATGTTCACACGCTTTTTTTGGAGGGATTCAGCCCCTTTTCCGGTACGGGGCCGAATTACGGGGAAATCTGTCCCAGTCTTTACTAACCCATATTTCAAGAGAACTAGGGTTTTCCTTTCCCTCCCCCCGCTCGGAAATAGGCGAGCGGGGGGGAAAAATGACATGTCAATTACCCGGCGGGATACGACCCTGGATAATGAAGTTTTTGGGCCCGGGCCCCTGCTGGCCCCCCCCCCCCCGGCGAATTGGGGAGAAATCCTCCCCAATTTTCGCCTGAAAAAGAGTGTGAACAAACCAACAGTACTAATGGAAAAGCCCCTTAAAACTGCAGGGGAAATTTCACAAAGCAGGGTTTTTAGATGCCCTAATATCAGCCCCAAAAATAGGCAGTTTTGGCTCAATGGGTTTGCACTGGTGCCTTGCGTGTTTTTGGGACCTGAAAAATAAAGGGCGAGAGTCCAAAAATTTTGGGGTGTTTAGTTATTGGGGGCATTAAAAAAGTGTAAGGTCCCGAAAGTTGACCCTATCAAAAATCGGCGTCAGGTATACCTTGCAAGTAAAATAAAGCGCCTAAAAAAGATGCGCTTTGCGCCTTCATAACAAAGCCCTATTGAGGACATAGACATATTACAGTGATAGTTTAGGCGATTTCACAAAATTTACAAATATTTAGGGGGCATTTTTATAACTTGTAAGATAAGATGCGCCCGATAGGGGCATTACATACTCACCCAAGAAAAGTTTTGTGCCGCGATTAAGGGAAATTGCGGGACATAGCTTCTTAGAAGGGTAGTAAAGCCCCTTTGAGGCACTGACACGGGGCGCATAGCTTATAAATACAAGTATTGAAATGCGCCTAACACTTTACTTGGAATGCGCCTAACACATACTTGTAAAATGTGAAATGCGCCTAACACATATACACTTGTTATGATGTGCTATGCGCCTCAATAGGCGCATTTTGTTATGGAGGCACACAGCGCATCATTTTTAGGTGCATTACAATGTGTCGGTCCCGGCATATAATGCGCCTAGTTTTGGTGTACGACACTTCATTTACATCCAAAATATGGCGTCAAAAGCGGTTTAGCGCAATATGGACCAAAAAAAACTGGCGTTGGCATGTTGGGAAATGTCGCCCAAGGACTCCAAGCTGATGTTGCCACTGATCTGATTCCAACCAGTGTGTGGGTGGGTTTCCTCCAGGTACTTCTGCCAACACTCTAAAAATATCCGGAAAAGTTAATAGAAATGTCCAGGAGTGAAGAAATCAGGCGATACCTTTTAGAGGCTAACTGGGTATAGTTGATGGTGAGCTGTCGAGAGAACGAGCTCCCTTCTTCGGACCTGATGAATATTTACAGACTTTTTACACACAAAAGACATGGATCTTCAAAGGAACTGAGAATGCTTAAAAATAACAAAATGCAATATAAGTACAGCAGTTATTTACACTCTACTTATATTGCATTTTGTTATTTTTAAGAAGTCTAAGATCCTTTGAAGGTCCATGTCTTTTGTGTATAAAAAGTCTGTAAATGTTCAGTTCTTGTATAACATCATGTCTGAAGAAGGGAGCTAGTACTCTCGAAAGCTCACCATGAACTATACTCAGTTAACCTCTAAAAGGTATCGCCTGCTTTCTTTACTCTTCTACTACTTTCTATGGCTAACACGGTACAACATTATATTACAAGAAATGTCCAGGCATATTCTCTCTCCCATTGTCACATCAGGTATGAAAAAAGACGCAACTGCACTCTGGGTTGTAGAGGCAACAGTCCCAACACCCAGCAAGTAACACGCAATGGTCCTGTTAATCAGAATGGAACCCATGACCATTGCTGGGTGGTGGTTAGTTGCCTGAACAACACAACCACCCAGAGTGCAGTTGAGTCTCTGAGCATCCAGTGTAAGAGTATTATAAGTTTTTCTGGACAACCCCTTTAAAGAGGACCTGTGACATCTCCTGATATGTCTGTGTTCAGCAAATACTTGTGTCTGTGTGGAAAAAAAAAACAAAAATTATGGGATGACATCTCTGATAACTCTGTGATGTGCTGTTCATCTGTAATTCCTTCTAGAACTGCATTGTTGAATCATCTGGGTGTTACCATTTCAATTTTTAAAGGGGTGAGTCTGCCCACACTGACTGACTACACTGACTTGACAATGTCAGATTGTGAAGGGACACACACTCCAATTAGCAACAACCAGCTGAAAGATTTAATAATACATTTCTAGGAGGAATAACAAAGGAACAACAGAAATCATTCATAAGAGAAGATGCTACAGAATTCCTGTTTCACAGGCAACGCAAGTGTTTACTAAAACATACAGTGAGGAAAATAAGTATTTGATACACTGACAATTTTGCAAGTTTTTCCACCTACATATAATGGAGAGGTCTGGTGATTTTTATCGTAGGTACACTTCAACTGAGAGAGACAGAATCTAAGAAAAAAATCCAGAAAATCAAATTGCATGATTTTTAAATAATTAATTTGCATGTAATTGCATGAAAAAAGTATTTGATCCCCTACCAACCAGCAAGAATTCTGTCTCTCACAGACCTGTTAGATTTTCTTTTAGAAGCCCTCCTACTCTGCACTCATTACTTGTATTAATTGCATCTGTTTGAACTTATTATCTGTATAAAGACACCTGTCCACACAATCACACTCCAACCTCTCCACCATGGCCAAGTCCAAAAAGCTGTCTAAGTACACCAGGCACAAAATTGTAGACCTGCACAAGGCTGGGAATGGCTACAAGACAATAGGCAAGCAACTTGGTGAGAAGGCAACAACTGTTGGCACAATTATTAAAAAATAGAATAAACACAAGATGGCTGTCAATCTTCCTCGGTCTGGGGTTCCATGCAAGATCTTGCCTGGTGGGGAAAGGATGATTCTGAGAAAGGTCAGGAATCAGCCCAGAACCAGACGGGAGGACCTGGTCAATTACCTGAACAGAGCTGGGATGACAGTCTCAAAGATTGCCTTTAGTAACACACTACGCTGTCATGGATTAAAACCCTGCAGGGCACACAAGGTCCCTCTGTGTACGCCAGCACAAGTCCCGGCCTGTTTGAAGTTCGCCAAGGACCATCTGGATGATCCAGAGAAGGCATAGGAGAAGTTCATGTGATCAGATGAGACCAAAATAGAACTTTTTGGTATCAACTCCACTCGCCATGTTTGGAGGAACGAGGAGGATTAATACAACCCCAAGAACACTGTCGCAACCATGACGCATGAGGGTGGAAACATCATACTTTGGAGGTGCTTTTTGTGCAAATAGGATATAATGACTGCACTGTATTGAAGGGAGGATGGATGGGGCCATGTATCGCAAAATTTTGTCCAACAACCTCCTTCCCTCAGTAACAGCATTGAAGATTGGTCGTGGCTGAGTTCTCCAGCAGGAAAATGATCTGAAAAACACAGTCAGGGCAACTAAGGAGTAGCTTTGTAAGAAGTATTTCTAGGCCTACCAGTCTCCAGACCTGAACCCAATCGAAAATCTTTGGAGGGAGCTGAGACGCGATGTAACCCAGCAACAGCCCTGAAATCTAAACCTAAATCCCAGCTCAAATGTGTTCAAACATCTGACCTCTGTAATTGAAAACAAAAGTTTATGTACCAAATATTAAGTTCTGTTTTTCTATTGTATCAAATACTTATTTCATGCACGAAAATGCATATGAATTATTTAAAGGGAATCTGTCGCCAATTTTTGTTTTTACTTATTAAATCAGTCCCCTGATCCATATTCTTTTCCTCTCAGTCGTTTTTAATTTCCTAATTGTAGATTTCACTTTCGGCCGTCATATATATGATTGTGGGGAAGACATTCTTGCTTGCACTGCTTTAACAGCAGTCAGAGAGATACTTTACAGCAGCTTCATGCACATAGGATTCTTTAGACAGATTCTGTCCCATAGACTTGTATAGGAGAGTTTTCACTGTGAAGGGGGGGGGGGGGAGAGCTGTGACATCTCCTCTTGTGACTGGTGGATTCTGTGTTATCTGTACACAATGGTGTCTCCTTCAGTTTGACCCTGCTTTTACTGATAATGAGCAGACACTGCTGAAAAGCTCTCTAAACAGAAGAGGAAGTGTCAGACAATTATTTGTAGCCACTAGTGGCCAACGAGAAAACTGCAGGGACTTAAGAATGATTTAAAAAAAATAAATTTAAAGTGATATGGAAAATTAAAAAAAACAACCAAAAATTCCTAAAAAATTTGCTTAACATAAAAATGTGAGTTAAACAATAAGTCATTTTTTGATGACACGTTCCCTTTAGTTATCATACAATGTGATGTTTTTACATTCTGGTCTCTCACAGTTGAAGTGTACCTATGATCAACATTACAGACTTCTCCATTCTTTGTAGGTTGGAAAACTTGCAAAAATCACCAGTGTATCAAATACTTATTTTCCCCACTGTACACGTCAAGAATGGTATGTGACTGTGACTAAGAAACCATGACACTGTTTGAAGCACATAAAAGGCGCATGTATTTGTGCTATGGATGGTTTTTAACTTGCACATTTTTTATGGAATGAGTACTCAGCTTATTGGACTATAACAGTAATGGACACAGGACTTCTTTAATTTTTCCAAAACACTTTTCAGGAATATGTCTGAATCGTTTAGGTCAGAATACTTTTTTTTTTGCACAGTATTATTAGAGGGGGTGTGCCACTCAACACATTTATTATCTATTCACAGAATAAGTGACAAATGTCTAACCGCTTGGGGTCCTGCTGCTGGGATCCCTACAATCATTAAAACAGGGTTCTCGACTCTCTGTCCTTCCTTGTTGAGAAAGGCTTAGAAAGGAACAGTGGTCAAATATGTGCACTGCTGCTTCATTCAAAGTCTATGGAAGTGATGAATATCTCAGTTAACTATCTCTCCCATAGACTTGAACAGAGCAGTAGTGCGTCTGTTCGACTGCTGTTCAATTCAAAGCCTTCACACGGCGAAGGCGGCGAGGAGCTCATTTAGCGGTTGTGGGGGTTCCAGCCATGGGACCCGTAGTGATCAGACATTTACCAGCTATCCTGTTGATAGGTGATAAATGCCTTTCATGACAAAACACCTTTAAGTATGTGTGTTGAACTTAGCACATACAGTAGATCAATTTATAGTGTGAATAGAGCCTTAGGGCATGTCCACACGGCACCGGTTTGCGGCCGTTTTTTGCAAAACCCCAAACAGTCTGAAAAACCGGCCGCAAACGAACACACCGGGACGCTATGGAAAACCCGTGCAGCAGTCCCCACTGCACGGGTTTTCCGCCCGGCCCAGTTTTTCAAACCGCCGGCCGCCCGAAAAGCATTGTGCATGTTCATTCTTATGTCCGGTTTTCGGATGGTTTATGAACATCGCAATGTGAAGAGGGAGGGGTTTTTCTCCGCTAACAGCAGAGAAAAGCCGCCCGCCGCTGCGGCTGTGGGGACGGCACTAAAACAGGAGAAATTCCGGTCGGATAAACTGACCTGTATTTGTCCTCTGCTGTGGGGATGAGCTCTTAGGGTATGTTCACACTGAGTTTTTGGATCCGATTTTGTATCCGAAAATCACATCCAAAAACGAAGCGTCAATCGGATCCGAAACGCATCCAACATGCAGGTGCGTGTTTCGATGCAGCAGGATTGCACCCTATAGTTTATAATAGGGCTCCTGCTGCGTCTTTTGGATCAAGAATTGACATGACAATTCTTCGAACGGATCCCAAAGACGCATCCGAAAGACGCAATTAAACACACATCGGCGATCACTCGTGTGAACACCAATGCGTGTTTTACATTGTGAGCAGTGTAAAATCACACTGCTCATTGCTAGATGCGTGTTTGGGTCCATCTAGACCAGTGTTTCTCAACTCCAGTCCTCAGGACCCACCAACAGGTCATGTTTTCAGGATTTCCTCAGTATTGCACAGGTGATATAATTATTGTCAGTGCATTCTGCATAGGTGATAAAATTATTGTCAGTGCATTCTATGGGAGATCCTGACACAGGTGATATAATTAATGTCAGTGCATTCTGTGGGAGATCCTGACACAGGTGATATAATTATTGTCCATGCATTCTGTGGGAGATCCTGACACAGGTGATAAATTTGTCATGCATCTGTGGGAGATCCTGACACAGGTGATATCATTATTGTCAATGCATTCTGTGGGAGATCCTGGAAACATGACCTGTTGGTGGGGCGTGAGGACTGGAGTTGAGAAACACTGTCTAAATGGATCCAAACACGCCTCTAAGAACATATGTTCACACGGACTGAACACGCCGTGTGAACATACCCTTACAGTCTTCACAAGAGTTGACTTTAGGGTATGAGTCCACTAGTATTTTGGATATCTTAACGCTTGCTTCCTCTGGTTCATCCTATCTTCTGGCCAGGCAGCCAACAGCCTAGCAGGAAAAATACCCAGTGCGGCGCTGCCATTTCTATTAGTAAAACTATATGACTTTCTAATATATTGTGCTGTGTTCAATAAACCAAACAATAGCTTCACTGATGTAATCACATCACTTTTTCATGAATGTGGAAAGAAGTGGCTGAACACGCGGCCCTGTGCACAGACACTGAGCAAACGCCTTGCCACGGAGTAATGTAATGATTCCAGATAATCACTCCAGTAATCTAGCAGTGAACCCCCTCATGAGTTTGCTCTTTATCACCTCTTGGGAAATTATAAATGTGCAGCGTCCTTAAGAATCATTAATTTAAGCAACGTCATGGTTGCCAAGTAACAGCCTCTTGGTGTGACTGATGCTCTTGAAGATTTGTTAGACCTGTTAATGCCTTGTAAAAACACATCCCTGTGAAACTAAATAGGAAAAAAAAGGCTGCTCCCGACTGTCTCATAACTGCCAGGTATAGAACAGCTTGCACGACTTACAAGGGAATTGGTACTGACCACAACTAATTACGGAAAATGTTTTACTGCAGAAAATATACAAAATGATATTATCTACATGATTATACAGTTCTCACATTAACGACTGAATTAAAGAAGCCCCCAGGTTAGAAAACTCATTTTCATATACCTTATCATAGAATTTTAAAGGGAATGTATCGCTTCCTTACTTCGGCTGAGTCACACTTCTCTTAGCTTCCCAGCTCTGTGAATGCAGTGGCGTTTCTTCCCCTCCCAGCTGGATGACATCATCCCCCCTTCACTGCTGGCCTGAGACCCCCCCCCCCCCCTCCAGAGTCCACATATCACTGTGTCTCTCCCTATCAGTCTTATTTTATAAGAGCTGTATACATACCACAGGCTGCATTCAATCTAATCTGAGCACTGATCTCCTCTCACAGCTGGAGATGTATTACAGCTTTCTAAGAACGGCACAGATCTGCGTGTATGCAGGAGAGTTAGGCACAGGGTCAAAACTGTCATGTTTTTCTCATTGTACAATCTGCTGCAGTCTGTTTCTGCTAGGTGTGGAAACAGAAAATGCTACGGCCCCTAACTCTGAGTCAGAGCACACAGCTCCCGTGAATCGACCCGGGGCTGTACAGAATGTAAATGAGCTCTAGCTAGTGAAATGCAAGGAGGAAGGGATTAGACCCACACTGGATATCAGTGTAAATAAAAACACAAGATAAGGGACACTGTGAGAACAAGGCAGCTTTGCTAATGACATCCAATTGCAAAGTTGCTTGTTTTCACTGTCCCCTTATTCTGAAGACCATTTAATGAAACGATAGCACCCCTTTAAGCTTTTATGGTCATATGAGAGGTCCTCTGTTCAGGATCCTCAAGTTCTGGGCAGACTAGTTAGCGATTGCAAAGAGTCACTAACTCTGGAGGACCTCATCTGCATTACAGAAAACAGCCCACTAATTTGAATGGGTGCTGTATAATGCTCTCCTGTGGTGGCACTGCAGGGAAATTGAACACTAGGGCCAACATGCATGAAATTTGGCGTGTGAACGCCAAATTTCATGCGCGTAATAATGGCATAGAATGCGCCTGATTTATGAACCCGCTCTACAATGGGGTCATAAATCAGGCGCAGTCTAGTGCTAGGGCAACATTTCTGGCTCAGGTAAACCACTTTGAAAACGGTCTACCTGTTCCCGTTGTTATGCACCTAGAAATGCAGTAGCAAAGCTATAAATATGTAGCTTAGCTACGGTTCTAGTGCGCCCCGCCTCCCGCAGGCCCCGCCGAAATCAGGCACATTAAAAAGCGCCAGAAGCCGAGAATGTCGTGCGGGAGATTTAAACATGTATGAATGGGGCTGCGCCTGATATCGGGCTGAAAAGACGCCAGATATGTGGCGCAGCCCCGTTCATACATGTCGCCCTATGTGTTCTACAAATTAAAGCTTATTGCTGGGGCTCCCAGCATGAAAAGAAGTCAATTTATTTTCAAAGGACCCTTCAAACAAGTAGGGATTTGCCTTATGCACGGCTTCCATAAATTATTTCAGAGCCCCATACAACCGAAACCTCTGGGCCTCCCACCCTCTATCCGTTTCTATCTTGAACCAAATCAACAACCTCTCCACTCCTTTTTTTTTTTCCCTAAATTTGATTAGGGTCCCTGACAGGAGCACTGTCAATACTATTCTAGTGGTGCTTCGTGCACTACAGTAAACACACACATAGCTGCTGCTTTCCAAAGAATATGTGGTGGCCAAAAACTGCGCCAACATGCACTTTTACACAGATCTGCATAATTTTCAAAACACTTTTCAAAGAGGCCACTATGTGTATTTCTACCCTATCAGAAACCATCAGTGGAACACAGTCAGATTCACATCTGCATCGGAGGTTCTGTTAAGAGCCTCCACTGCAGAGGTAGCACCAGATCCATTACCTAATGGACACCAATGGCCTCGATGGACTCTACTGACTATAATTGGGTCCCATCAGGTTTCCATCATAGTGTCTATCATTTTAACAGAAAAAAACTGCAGCATAAGGAGCTATTTTTCTGTCACTTTTAACTAAATCTGCGTCGGAGACTCTGAATGAAACCTCCAACGCAAGTGTCAATATAACCTCAAGCTGCATCATTTGAATGAACTGCAAATCATGGTCTGTGTTGCATATAAACTCAATGGTCTTTACAGAGGTTTTTTCTATAGTGGTCCCACATCCGGGTCCCTGACAATCAACAGAAAAAGAGGCTCTTCCACATGTGAAGCCTGGCACTGTAACTTAAAGGGGTTGTCTCTCTACATTGATTCATCTGACCTCAGTCCTGTTTACTTGGTTTCACTTTGAAATCAGGGACGTGTTTACTGGCTTCTATTAGGCTGCAGTAGAAGCCAGGTCTGTAGCTATAGCAACCAGTGCTGGCAGCCTATCAGGATAGATCAAATAGGTCTGTAGCTATAGCAACCAGAGTAGCTGATGGGATATCTAGAAATAGGTTGGACACTGCTAATGGACATATATTGCCAAGTGACTTGTTTTTGCAAGATCTTTAACATAAAAAGCAATTCTTGTAGGGAGACAACCGCTTTAATCCTATTCATTTAAGTGGGGCTATGCTGAAGGAACAGGCCACCACCATACTTCATTCTGCTGTATACTGAGGATACTGAATGTCATGCCTCCACCAAACATTGATGGGCATTCCTAAGGGTAGGCTAGGAATGGTTTTCTCCTGGAAAATCCCTTTCATAAATAACTAAGAACCCATTCACACCACTTTTGGTATCCTTGCTGTGAAAAGCTCCAGCCTTGTATGCCAAATGAATCTAATCACCTGACAGAGGTCAGAAGAGAGTCATTTTGGTCTCCATCAGGTTAGCATATGTGGAAATACCTTTCTTCTTCAGTAAGGAATTATGTAGTAGACTGAACTATTCCATACTAAGGTATTTAAAATGAAAAAAGTATAGTCTGTACAGTAATTTTTTTTTTTTTTACAAAAGGAGCTGATTAACAATGTATCCTATGATATACTTCTATAATAAGGCTATGTTCACACGATGCATTGCAGCGCATACAGTACGGGCCGCAATACATCGTGTGTTTCGGGAGCTCGTGCTTGTTGGGGTATTATACCTAACAGTATGTTCACACGGGGTAATTTCGGCATGCATTTCGCCGCAAATTTGCGCTTTAATACGGGGCGAGATGCGCGCCAAAATTACGGTAATCCACAGTTCTCATAGAGAACTATGGATTACGTCTCCTCTCCCTGCTCATACAATACAATCGTATTGTACGCGCAGGGAGATAAGTGACATGTCATTGACATGGCAAATACACGCCGAGAGTAATGCATGTCAATGGGACCTCCGCCAACCCCCACCCTCCATGCAGGAGTATGCGTGTATTAGCAAGAGCTCCCGAAACACACAATGTACTGCGGCACGTAATGTACATCGTGTGAACATACCCTAAGATACATAGCAGTCCATATCAGCAGTACAAGGAGACCAGCCAAGCGTAGGGCTCTTGTTCACAAGACAGGTGTCGAAATGGAATCAGTCACATCAAAATATATTCATTTATATGAAAAATCCACAGCACAGTCCATATAGTAAATTGTGGCCCTGCAATGGATTTAAAAAAAAAATAAAATAATTAAGCCACCTATCACTTTTTGACATGGAATCCACTCAGATTCTGCATTGGATAGCCAAGACGCAGATTAGTTCCACTGAAGTAAAGCTAAATCATGTCAAAAAAGTGTGAAATCCATGCATATATTTTAAATTCCATGTCTAAAATCCATGCAGAAAAGTTTTCGAGTTGGACTCTTCTTCAGCTGTGGAAAAATCTGACTTATGAACATTGCCTTAACGTGACGTGCACAGAGCTGAAAATCTGCTGCTATGCTTCCAGCAAGACCACAGGTAAAATAGACGTCAATACTCAAGACAGTTCTGCGAATTGATGAAATCTAATAGGGGAAAATTCTATAGCTTTTCTATCTCCAGAAGCTAAACATCAAGTATTGATGATCTGATTCACAAAATGATCAATGAGAGCTATTTTTGTTTGGTATGAAAAATGATTAGCCCTGCTGTAAACTAAAGTAGTCCCCAAGACTGACGTGTACGGGAGAATGCACAATTCTGGGGCTGATATCAGTAGAGATTTATGGCAACATCTATGAATTCACAGGCGCCATTTTTTTTTTTACTTCGCACCAACGCACCAGTACTAAATAGAGAAGTATATAATACGACAGTATGAATGTAAGTGTTATGCACCAAACATATTGGTACATAGGGTATAATATGCCAAACTTTATAAGTTAGTTTCACAGAAAATTTTGCCGCATTCTAGGTGTAATAAAATGTGTTGTGCCATCGATAGATAAGTGTGACAGCAGTTTTTGGCACAATATACAAAAAAAATACCGCAAGAGAATTCATAGATGTCGCCCTTATTTCCTGCTCCATTTATTTATTCCCAAATTTGGAAGAGTAACTGGTTAACATACAGTCATATGAAAAAGTTTGGGCACCCCTATTAATCTAAATCATTTTTAGTTCTAAATATTTGGGTGTTTGCAACAGCCATTTCAATTTGATATATCTAATAACTAATATTGCACATTTTGTGTTAGTACAATAAACCTCATTTCAATCCAGAAATATTACTGTGTCCATCAGTTATTAGATATATCAAATTGAAATGGCTGTTGCAAACACCCAAATATTTAGAACTAAAAATGATTACGATTAATAGGGGTGCCCAAACTTTTTCATATGACTGTATGTATTGGTCTTGCTTGAATTAAAGCAAAGCTTGTCAAAAAGTGTACGTTCTGTCCAAGATTCTTTAAACCAAAATAATTCCAACAACAAGCAGAACTATTTCCATCCTAGATTTAATGCATCAAAATATACAAAGTATATGACTACATGGTTTAAATGGGTGTTCCCACAAAGTCACTTTCTTGTTACAAGTCCGTTCAGAGCTAGCTATGAGGTGACCGTGTTAGGGTATGTTCACAAGGCTTATTTTGGAGCGCATTTCACTGCGTATAAAGAACTATGGATTACACCTCCTCTCCCCGTTCGTACAATACGATCATACTGTACGCACGGGGAGATAAGTGATATGTCAACTACTTGCGGCGATTACGCGCAGTGAGTAACGCAGGTCTATGGAGCCGGCGGGCTACTGCCACCCTCCCCGGCGCCTCGTGAGTACGCGCTGAGCGTGAGCTCCCGAAACCCACAATATACTGCAGCGCGTACTGTACACGCCGCAGAACATCATGTGAACATACCCTTACAGAATGAGGTGGATAATGCTTGTGGTCGTCCGAATACATCTGAGTGTGCTCGGATAAATTGGGAACTCCCATAGAAATGACTTGGGGAGCACAGCCACAAGTGTCATCCACCTCATTCTGTAACACGGTCGGCTTGCAGCCAGCTATAATAAGGACTTGGCTTCATAGGAACACCCCTTTCAAGAAGACCTGTGACATCTCCTGATATCTCTGTCTAAGCAAATCCTCGTGTTTGCTGTAGAATAACAATTCTGGAGCATCTTCTCTTAGAACTCGGTCTTGTGCTGCTCCTCGGTTATTATTCCAAGAACTGAATTAATGAATCTGTCATCTGGGTGCTGCTGATTGGAGGGGTGTCCCCAGGGCTGGCATCAGTCATCTATTAACCGTTTCAGGGCCCCATACAGCCAAATCAAATGGGGTCCCCACCCATTACTGGTTCCTATTTTTTTAACATATTAGTGGGCCCCTTTTTGATTAAGTCCCCTGACAAGAGTATTGCCCTATCGGCACACCTGGGTGTCCCTGCTGTATTGCCTCTTTGTATTTTAATATCCAAAGACGGATATTAAGTATTTTATTATTCACCATTCTGCCTGGCTGGATCCTAGAATCAATCTTTATGTGTCTCCGTACAGTCTGATATTGTCCAATCAGAGCGGACAGAGTCAGTGTGTGCAGGGACACAAACCTCTGAAAATTGGAACAGTAACACCCACCTGACAGATTCAGTAATACATTTGTGAGAGGAATAACAGAGGAATCTCAGAATTATAAGAGAAGATGCTCCAGAATTACTATACCACACAGATCACAAGCATTTACGAACACAGACATGTCAGGAGATGTCACAGGTCCTCTGTAAAGGTGAATGATCAAATTTGACAAATTTCTATCTCAAAAGTAGAGGCTATAAAAGCAAAAACCATTAAAGGGGTTTTATCATTTCATTAAATGGTCTTCAGAATAAGAGAATAGTGAAAATAAGCAACTTTGCAATTGGATGTCATTAGCAAAGCTGTCTTGTTTTCACAGTCTCCCTTATCTTCGTTTTCTGCAAACACTGTTCCCCAGTGCCGGTCAGATCCCAACTCCTTTCATTTCATCGGCTGACGACTCTACTAATTTACATTCTGTCTGGCCCCCCCCGGTCGTATTCACGGGAGCGTGCATTCCTGCCTCTCTCACTCAGAATAAGGGGCCAGCAACAATTTCACTCAGGGAGCAGCTGCACAGTAACAAAGCAGCTGCTTCTACAATCAGAAAACAGCAGAATTGTGCCTCGGTGCCTAATGTTGCTGCGTGTAAACATAGAAAGGAGACAGATCTGTGCTGCTCTGGATGAGTTCATAGAAGACTGGATTCAATTGTGACTGGATTCAACTGTAACAAACCTCCAGCTGTGAGAGGAGAAGAGATCAGTGCTCCGAGTTCATAGAAGACTGTCTAGACTGAATGCAGGCCTGTGGTATGTAAACAAACAGCTCTTACAAAATAAGACTGCATAGGAAGAGGAACGACACAGTGACATGTTGAGTGGAATGCAGACAGAGAGGTGGGGGGAGAGCAGGGATGTGCTAACCCCTCCCACTGATCTCAAACAAACATACTGACTCAGGAGCGAGCATGAACAGTGAAGGGGGGGGTGATGTCATCCCCCTTCAGCTAAGAAACACCCAGCTGGGAGGGGAAGAAACTCCCCTGGATTTGAGGAACTGAGAAAATGAAGCTACAAGAAAACAGCTTAACTGATGAAGAGATACATCCCCTTTAAGCTGGTGAAAATGTATTACATATTAGTAAACTAATATTAACCCCAAGCTACTACAATAGGTAGCAAGTGAGGTGAGACTAAATCCCTCATATGACCCTGTAACACGGTTTGTGTTAGGAATCATTTGCCGCTCTGGGGATTCTTTCTTTTCGTCTTACCAGTTTTTGGAACAGGTGTCCAACAGTTGTCTGTTATCCCATTCTTGCACACATGGGCAGAGGTTGTCATAGAACTCCTTGTGGATCTCGTAGATATCCTGGACCTTGTAGAAGATGGCATCTATTTGCTGCATGGTTAGAACTGGCTGTGAGGTTGTGGCAGTGGCTTTCAGTGGTTTCATTGGCTGCAAAACAAAATAAAAACCATTGGTCATTTTTATCTGTGAAGACACTAGGAAAGAAATCAGCATGGACCTCAAATCTGTCCATTTACATGTAATGTCCTGTACTCCAGCTACAGATCCTCCAAGGCAAATCTGCAGCGAATAAACCATGCAGCTGGCCAGACAGCTGGGGCACAAATGATGGGGACAGATGCGGACCGATGGCAGATTTCTGCTGAAAAGTTGATCTGCCGTGTTGGATTTTTTTCAGTTTCTCTCACGTTCTAAAGTTGAAAAATCCGTTATGTCCAACAACAGATCTGCCTCCTTCCATAGGTAACCCAGACCACGTCGACCTGGGATTTGTTGTTTTTAATTCATGGCTCTATGTCTTTAAAAGGACACAACCATTAAAAATCTTTTTAAGTTTCCCTATGTTCAGGTCTTCCTGGTTTGTTCCTCTGACTTTCTCTCTGTAAGCCCTGATCGTACAACAGTGAGCTCTGCTTGACAGTCACTACTGGCCTGAGAGATGTTATCAGCAGGACCTGACAAGTCTGAAGAAAACTAGAACCCCCCCCCCCCTCCAAAGTGCCAAGATAGATTAGCTTCATCATCCTGTCATGCACTGCTCTTGTCATTGCCCATATGGTCTAGTCCAGGGGTTCTCAAACTCCAGTCCTTACGCCCCACCATCAGGTCATGTTTTCTGGCTTTCCTCAGCAGTGCACAAGTGATTTAATTATGCTGCACAGGTGACTTAAATTATTGTCAGTGCATTCTGTGGGAGATCCTGAAAACATGACCTGTTGGTGGGGCGTGAGGACTGGAGTATGGGAACCTCTGATCTAGTCTAATCTTTATTGAGGCCTGTCCAACAAACATCAATAGAGCGATCACTATGCCATTACCTATTATTTGTAATAAGTATATAATAAATACAGTAAACTGAGATTAGGCTAGATTTTATATTTTTAATTGCTTACATTTGCTGAAATGATTTAAAAAAAAAAAAAAAGATGCATTTTTTTTTTGGGGGGGGGAGGGGGAGTATTGGATTTAACAAAAATAACCGTTTCTGGCAGAAGTGTCCCTTTAAGATCAAAATGTGTCATCCAAGATTAGGGAAAAAGGGTTCATTTTTTAATTAGTAACAAATACAGAATTGTGAATGCATAACAATTTACAGTGGGGAAAATAAGTAATTGATACACTGGTTGATACACTAATTTTCCCACCTACAAAGAATGGAGAGGTCTGTCATTTTTAGCGCAGGTAATCTTCAACTGTTAGATTCTAAAAAAAATGTAAATATCCAGAAAATCACATTGTATGATTTTTAAATTATCTGCATTTTATTACATGAAATAAGTATTGGATCACCTACCAACCAGCAAGAATTCTGGCTCTCACAGACCTGTTTCTTTTTAAGAAGCCCTCCTACTCTGCACTCATTACCTGTGTAATCGCACCTATTTGAACTTGTTACCTGTATGGGTATGTTCACACGGGGTAATTTCGGTGCCCATTTGCGCTCTAATACGGGCGAGATGCGTGCCCAAATTCCGGTAATCCATAGTTCTCATAGAGAACTATGGATTATGCCTCCTCTCCCCACGCGTACAATACGATCATATTGTACGCGCGGGGAGATAAGTGACATGTCAATTACTTGCGGCGAATACGCGGTGTGAGTAATGAATGTCAATGGGGCCAGCGGGCTAACGTCCCACCCCCCCACCCCTCGGGTGTACGCGTGTACCAGCGTGAGCTCCCGACAGACACGTGTGAACATAGCCTATAAAAGACACCTGTCACACTCCCACATCTCCACCATGGCCAAGTCCAAAGAGCTGTCTAAGGACACCAGTGACAAAATTATAGACCTGCACACGGCTGGGATGGGCTACAGGACAACAGTCAAGCAGCTTAGTGAGAAGGCAACAACTGTTGGCGCAATTATTACAAAATGTAAGAAACACAAGATGGCTGTCAATCTTGCTCAAGTCTAGTTCTCCAGGTAAGATCTCGCCTCATTGGATACGGATGTTTCTGAGCGAAGTCATGAATCAGCCCAGAACTACATGGGAGGACCTGGTCAATGACCTGAATAGAGCTGGGACCACAGTCTCAAAGATTACCCTTAGTAACAAACTACGCCATAATGGATTAAAATCCTGCAGGGCACGCAAGTTCCTCCCGCTCAATCCAGTACATGTCCAGGCCTGTTTGAAGCTTGTCAATGACCATCTGAATGATCCAGAGAAGGCATGAGAGAAGGTCATGTGGTCAGATGAGACCAAAATAGAACTTTTTAGTAACAACTGCATTCGCTGTGTTTGGAGGAAGAAGGATGAGTACAACCCCAAGAACACCGTCACATCTGTGAAGCATGGGGGTGGGTAGATCATACTTTGTGGGGTAGGGACAGGATTCTTCAAAGGGGACAGGATGACACTACTGTTTTGAAGGAAGGATGCATGGTACTGGAGTGACCTAGTCAGTCTCCAGGCCTGAACCCAAACGAAAATCTTTGGAGGGAGCTGAAACTCAATGTAGTCCAGCGACAGCCTTGAAGCCCAAAAGATCTGGAGAAGATCGATATGGAGGAGTGGGCCACAATCCCTGCTGCAGTGTGTGCAAACTTGGTCAAGAACTACAGGAAACGTCTGACCTCTGTAATTGCAAACAAAGGTTTCTGTACCAAATATTAAGTTCTATTTTCCTCTTGTATCAAATACTTATTTTATGCAATAAAATGCAAAATAATTATTTAAAAAACAAACTGTGATTTTCTGGATTTTTTTTAGATCCTGTCTCTCACAGTTGAAGTGTACCTACATAAAAATGACAGACCTCTCCATTCTTTGTAGGTGGGAAAATTAGCAAAATTACCAGAGTATCAAATACTTATTTTACCCTCTGTACATTTCAATAGCTACTTCTTAAGAGTTTGTGCACATGGTACAAATATGCGGTGGATTCTCAGTAGCGGATTTGTGTGTGCAGAAAATTACCGTAGCAGTAACGCGGATGAGATTTTAAGAAATCTCATCTACACACTACAGAAAAAATATCCTTTCAAACATTGACCTCGTGTGAGATTTGACCCCAGAAGAATGTCGATATCTGTTGCCGATGTGCCCCATTGACGTGATTGTGGGGGGGGGGGGAAGTAACTCAAAACAAATGCACAATGAACTTTTTCTGTAGCAGATTTTGCAGCACAAAACGCAACGTCAGATTTGTAACACACTGATTATTTTCTACTTACTTTTAGCATAATTCACTGCATGGGGCTAATCGGTGTCCGAAAAAAGTAAAAAATATGCAGCAAAAAGCAGAGGGAATATCTCCTAATTCTGCAGCTCTACATAGAAGATTTTTTTTTATTGGAAAAATATACCTTGTGAACATACCCCAATGCTGCATACGAAAAATTGCAATGACATTGTATTCGCTTTCTCAATCTATAAAACAAGCATATCTTATTACATGTATGTCACAGAGTAGCAGAAATGAAAATACAATCCATCATATCTGGAACCTTGAGCATTAGGTAGGATTTAATGGTTTTGCTTCCAACTGTGATAAGTGCCGGTAATCCTCTTCCCTTCCCACTGTTATCTCATCCCCTTCGGTTATTGAAGAGAAAAAAACACACTAAACAAAGAAAGATGTTTTCTCGAGAGATTGTTTAGCTGGGTTGAAAGTGCTGAAGTATGGTTATTTAACGTCTTCATGGCTGAGCCTGTTTTGGCCATTTACGACCAAGAATTTTATTCATTTTGTCACCGCATTTTAAAAGCCGTTACTTTTACTGTCAGTGCTACTGTATAAAGTCATGTTTTTTTGCAGGATGCGCTATAGTTTTTTTTCACAGTACCATCTTGGGTACAAATATTACATTGGTTAATTTTATTTAAAGAATAATAATATAAATTGCCAACTTTTTTGGTTTTAAATTCACGTTCATCGTGCAGCACAAATAATGTCTTACCTTCATTTTTTCTAGCTATATTTTAGTCCGTAGTATAGGAAAGCATTAGTAGTAATAGGTAAACTGATCAATCTAATAGAGCAATCTATTAGGCCGCCCAAGTGGCATAAAGCCATGGCTTTACGGAGAGTCCTTTGTTATTTCAACAAAGCCACAGCAAGCCATTTCCACCACATGATTACTTTCCCAAATGCCAGTGGGATAGCAGAGGGAACCTTCTTCATTTAACCACCTAGTGGCTGCTGTCACTTTGACCACAGCCTTCATGCAGGTAAAGGAGATTAAAAAAAGATAGGGAGCTGCTGAAGAATAAGAAAGGAAGAAAAGTTACTCATAACCCCCTACCGCCTCACGTGCATTCTAGTGCATGAGTTGAAGCAAACAGTTCCGACTACTGCTAGCCATAAAAAAAAAAAAAAAAAATAGATCAGGGAGAGCTGCAGCAGAGCCACTGCTGGAACAGATGTGTGGAGGTGAGTATATGACCCCCCCTCCCCTTTTTTTTCTTTTTTTAATCTCAGGACAATGCAGCAGGATCCTACATTTTTAAAAACACCTGGAGAGCCACTTTAACCAAAAGGGATCAGCATTTCCTCTTATCCAGGCCATTCACGCATGATGTCAACAGTGATGTCCTTAATTTACACACCGATAATTTATAATGTAAATGCTTAGCATAAAGTGGGTCTCCAATTCAGGGTTTCCTCTTACCCTTAAATTCATGTGCAAACATCCATAGTATAGAAATGGGAACCACTAGGCAGTCCTCTTTGACTAAGAATACATATTTATTAATCTTCACGATGTACAACGTAAACACACGTATCTTCATCGGGTTCACTTTCAATCAAAAGTATAACAGGTAAGCATTAACGAACAGAGTACCTTACTCTTTCATCTCCCTCTGGGATAGTGGAGGAGTTGGACGGACAACCGGCTGTCACACACTGCGACGTTTCGAGGTGAACTTTCCTCTTTGTCAAGCATGCGCATAACCGTTCCTACTTCCCTTTTATTGCCACCTAGTTTTAACCCTTAGGCTATGTTCACACGGCTTAAAATGGGACGTATTTCAGTCCGTAATTACGTGCTGTAGTGCGCAAATTACAGCTGGAATCCGTCCCAGTCATTACGGTAATCCACAGTTCTCATAGAGAACTATGGATTACATCTCCTCTCCCCGCTCGGCGAATACGCCGCGGGGGGGAGATAAGTGACATGTGAATTACTAGCGCCGTATACGTGCCGCTGGTAATGCAAGTCTATGTGCAGGCCCCCCGCTCCCGCCCCCACGGCGTAATTGCGGGGCGTAATTACGCCCTGCAAATAAGCCGTGTGAACCTAGCCTTACTTAGCCTAAGTAGAAAAATATTGCTACCTGGTAATATATTGTTTAAGATACTTATAAAAACACTCTAAAATTCACAACTTCGTTGAGGCCCTTAGGCTATTTTGTATTCATAGTAATTATCCAAAACAGTTCTCTCCTTAATAGCTTACGTTTAATCTCTTCACTGCTGCTACCTTGCACTTGTTCAAGTATACACCATTCAATTTCTGTTAGGTTATCGTTCCACCATCCCAGAGGGAGATGAAAGAGTAAGGTACTCTGTTTGTAAATGCTTACCCGTTACACTTTTGATTGAATGTGAACCCGATGAAGATACGTGTGTTACGTTGTACATCGTGAAGATTAATTAATATGTATTTCAAGGCAGAGAGGACTGCCTAGTGGTTCCCATTTCTATACTATGGATGTTTGCACGATGTCAACAGTGTGCCTAAATGGCACCAGCACCACCCACTGGATGCAACATTTACGCAAAGCAATGCTGTGACAGACATGTTATGTCCACATGTGGGAAGGTGTTAAAGGGGGCAGCTTTTAAAGTTAATACCCTGGCACCAACAAACAGGACAATCTCGGGATAGATTCAGACAGGTTTTTTTTTTTTTTTTAGTACTAGAGGTATATTGGGGTACAGTGAGCCAAGCACAGATGTCAAAGTGAAATAGAGGTGAAATCTTTTCTTTACATGGCTTCTTCCTTTTGGGGAAAAAAAAACTGCACATGTGAATAATTACTTCCTTTACTCCTTAAAAAAGTAATTTCAGGGGACTGCAGCTATAAACTTAGCAGACACTGCTAATCCTAGGTTGAATTTCTGATTTTCTGAATTAAAAGGGGTTTTGCCAGGACGTGCCTTATCTGCTAAGAAGCAAATGTAAACAAGCCATGCTGAGCTGAGAGAGCGCCAGCAGCTCGTCAGGTCGTATCTAATAGAAGCTTTTAAGTAACTAAGGGCAGGTAAGGCAGCATGTAGCTCTCTCAAACTGCAATTTTTGTAATCACATATATTTAGAAAAGTGATTAAATACCCATTTTGGAGGATCCCACGTCAACATTACATCGTGGCAAAACCCCTTTAAATAAGTCTCTTCTCTTGACAGAACTTGCAGTAAGGCTATGTCTCCACTGCACACATCTGCAAGCATTTTTTCAGCGTTTTTTCGTTTTCTAAAACTACTGACAAAATGACTGAAATCAGGTCCCATAGAATTTAAGGCCATGTACACACGGCTTAAAATGGGCCGTATTTCGGTCCGTAATTACGAGCCGACGTGCGCAAATTACGGGCTGAAAACGTCCCAGTCATTACGGTAATCCACAGTTCTCATAGAGAACTATGGATTACGTCTCCTCTCCCTGCTCGGGGAATCCGCCGTGGGGGGATAAGTGACATGTGAATTACCAGCGGTGTATACGCGCCGCTGGTAATGCAAGTCAATGGCGAAGTGCCAGCCCCCCGCTCCCTCCCCCGTCCACACGGCGTAATTGCGGGGCATAATTACGTCCTGCAGCTAAGCCGTGTGAACCTAGCCTTATAGTAAAAATGTTCTGTAGTCTCCACAGAAGGTTTTTTTCTGCTCGTTTTTTAAAAACATGTTGCAAAAAACGACAGAGGAGGGAAGAAAATGTACTATTGGTGTCTATGTAAAGCATCAGACGCTTTTTGGTACGTTTTTTTGCAGAAATCCATAGCAATTATAATGCTGTGCATTTCGGCAAAAAACACAGCAAAAAAAGTGCCGTTTTTTCAGCAGCTTTTGACTCGAATTTATGTTTTTGGCATTTAGTATTCAGCGAGTTTTTTGTCCAATGCCGTGTAGACATAGCCTAAGACAAATTGAAAAAAAAATACAGAGAACACACACTGTGTGAACCCAGCTGTATAGCTTATTTTAAAGGGAATCTGTCTGCAATTTTTTTTTTTTTTTACTTATTAAATCAAGCCCCTGATCCATATTCTTTTCCTCTCAGTCGTTTTTATTTACTGATTGTAGATTTCTCTATTCGGCCATCGATATACGATTGTGGGGAAGACATTCTTGCTTGCACTGCTTTAACAACAGTCAGAGAGATACTTTACAGCAGCTTCATGCACATAGGAGCCATAAAGGGGTGTTATCGTTTCATTAAATGGTCTTCAGAATAAGGGGACAGTGAAAACAAGCAACTTTGCAATTGGATGTCATTAGCAAAGCTGCCTTGTTTCTACAGTGTCCCTTATCTTGTGTTTTTATTTTACCACTGATATCCAGTGTGGGTCGAATCCCTCCTCCTTGCAATTCACTAGCTGAGAGCTCATTTACATTCTGTACAGCCCCCGGGTCGTTTCACGGAGCTGTGTGTCTGACTCAGAGTTAGGGGCCGTAGCATTTTCTGTCTCCACACCTAGCAGAAACAGACTGCAGCAGATTGTACAATGAGAAAACATGACAGTTTTGACCCTGTGCCTAACTCTCCTGCATACACGCAGATCTGTGCAGTTCTTAGAAAGCTGCAATACATCTCCAGCTGTGAGATCAGTGCTCAGTTTAGATTGAATGCAGCCTGTGGTATGTATACAGCTCTTATAAAATAAGACTGATAGGGAGAGACACAGTGATATGTGGACTCAGACAGGGGCGGGGGGGGGGGGGGTTTGGGAGTCCCAGGCCAGCAGTGAAGGGGGGATGATGTCATCCAGCTGGGAGGGGAAGAAACGCCCCTGCATTCACAGAGTTGAGAAGCTCAGAGCAGTGTGAATGAGCCGAAGTAAGGAAGCGATACATCCCCTTTAAGACTGATTCTGATAACCACGTCAATGTTTTGGAGTAGTCATTACAAAGCCCTGACCTCAATCCTATTGAAAATGTATGGCTAAAGCTGAAAAAGCAGGTGCGAGCAAGGCGACCTACAAACATGGCTCAGTCCCATCAGATCTGTCAGGAGGAATGGGCCAAAATTGCTACCAACTATTGTGAGAAGCTTGTGGAGGGATATCCAAAACGTTTGACCCAAGTCATACAGTTTAAGGGAAATGCTACCAAATACTAATGAAATGTATGTAAACTTTTGACTTTGCAGAAAATAATAAAAATGCCTTAAAAAATGTATCTCGCTCTCAATATTCTGGCATTTGGCAAATATAAATAATTTTGGTAATTTTAATTGACCTAAACAGGTAAGGTTTATTCTGATTTAATCTCAGATAGTGAGAAAAACATGCATATGTGTCTTTTTATATAGTCTATGTAAACTTCTGGTTTCAACTATATATATAAGATGCAGAAAGCAGGATTACATGGGGAGAGCAGCAAGTCGGGGATATGTAGAACTTGGATCAGGTTAAGCTGATCTGTAACAATCATACAGTCCTGCCCAATTTAAACTAAGGGGCCATTCACACCGCACAGGACAAATACCGGCCGGTTTGCGGCCGTCCCCACGGCCGCGGGGGGGACAGCTTTTCTCCGTGATGAGCGGAGAACAACCCTCCCCCCTCCCAATGAGATGCACATGTTCCGTCCGGAAACCGGACGGAAGATTGTGCCTGTTCAATGTTTTGTCGCCGGTCCGCCGGCGACACAACCGCCGCGCGCAACACCCGTGCCGCACGGCCATTCCATAGAGCACAATTGTGCTAATTTTCGGCCGGTTTTTCAGGCGGTCTGAAAAACCGGCCGAAAACCTGTGCTGTGTGGACATGCCCTAACGGTCCAGGATTAGAAAAGGTGTTTGTTTCGGAAAAAGCACCATGTTTGGCCATTCAGTTAAATGTGGATTAATTGCAATACCAAGCATAGCCCACAAGCAAGAGTGGCAATGTTTCTGAAAATAATCCTGGACAACAGCATATAAGGGTGGATGTGATGTTTTTGTGGAGAACTTGCAATGGATTTTACCCCCAAAGGTAAACTCTGTGGTGAAAAATCTGCAATAATTCCACAACATTATCAGCATGGTGGAAATTTAAAAACCCCATGTAGCTGGGGTTTGGTAAAGGTCATCCACATGAATTGTACTGTAAACTGCTGTGGATCCTGGGTGTGGAATCTACAAACAAAAAAACGTAACGAAACTGTCATCCCTAAAAATATGGTATTAGTGGGACAGTGAACTGTCCAAATATAACAAAATAATATTGTGGCACAAAGCCGCAGCCAAAATCAGCATGCTATGTGGATGAACTACTTTCATCTGCATCATTCTTGTGTGTACGAGGCGCTGCGAGAGGCGCGCCGGGTGTACGAGGCGCTGCGAGAGGCGCGTCGGGTGTACGAGGCGCTGCGAGAGGCGCGTCGCATGTGTACGAGGCGCTGCGAGAGGCGCGTCGCATGTGTACGAGGCGCTGCGAGAGGCGCGTCGCAGGTGTACGAGGTACTGCGAGAGGCACGTCAGGTGTACGAGGTACTGCGAGAGGCACGTGTCAGGTGTACTAGTTACTGCGAGATGCGTGCCGCTTGTGTTCGAGTTTGTGCGAGCAGCGTGCCGCTTGTGTACGAGTTACTGCGAGAAGCGTGCCGCATGTGTACGAGGTACTGCGAGAAGCGTGCCGCATGTGTACGAGGTACTGCGAGAAGCGTGCCGCATGTGTACGAGATACTGCGAGAAGCGTGCCGCATGTGTACGTGGTACTCAGAAGGTGCCGCTTTTTGGTACTGCGAGAAGGCACGTGCATGTGTACGAGGTACTGCAGAACACGTGCATGTGTTCAAGGTTACTGCGAGAAGCGTGCCGCATGTGTACGAGGTACTGCGAGAAGCACGTCGCATGTGTACGAGGTACTGCGAGAAGCACGTCGCATGTGTTCAAGGTACTGCGAGAAGCACGTCGCATGTGTTCAAGGTACTGCGAGAAGCACGTCGCATGTGTTCAAGGTACTGCGAGAAGCACGTCGCATGTGTTCAAGGTACAGAGAGACGCACGTCGCTTGTGGTCGAGGTACTGCGAGAAGCACGTCGCATGTGTTCAAGGTACTGCGAGAAGCACGTCGCATGTGTGCGAGGTACTGCGAGAAGCACGTCGCATGTGTACAAGGTACCTTGAGAAGCGTGTCAGGTGTACGAGGTAGTGTGAGAGGCGTGTCAGGTGTACGAGGTAGTGTGAGAGGCGGGTCAGGTATATAAATTAATGAGAGGCGCATCGCAGGTGTATGAGGTATACAGCGAGAGGCAAGTGTCAGGAGTACGAGGTACTGAGAGAGGCACGTGTCAGGTGTACGAGGTACTGCGAGAGGCACGTCAGGTGTACGAGGTACTGCGAGAGGCACGCAGGTGTACGGGGTACTGCGAGAGGCACGTCAGGTGTACGAGGTACTGCGAGAGCAAGTTCAGGTGTACGAGGTACTGCGAGAGGCACGTGTCAGGTGTACGAGGTATGCGAGAGGCACGTCAGGTGTACGAGGTACTGCGAGAGGCACGTCAGGTGTACGAGGTACTGCGAGAGGCACGTCAGGTGTACGAGGTACTGCGAGAGGCACGTCAGGTGTACGAGGTACTGCGAGTGGCACGTCGGTTAGAGGTACTGCGAGAGGACGCGGTGTACGAGTTACTGCGAGAGGAGTCAGGTGTACGAGGTACTGCGAGAGGCACGTCAGGTGAACGAGGTACTGCGAGAGGCACGTCAGGTGTACGAGGTACTGCGAGAGGCACGTCAGGTGTTCGAGGTACTGCGAGAGGCACGTCAGGTGTACGAGGTACTGCGAGAGGCACGTCAGGTGTACGGGGTACTGCGAGAGGCACTTAGGTTACGAAGGTACTGCGAGAGGCACGTCAGGTGACGAGGTACTGCAGAGGCACGTCAGGTGTACGAGGTATGCGAGGGGGCACGTCAGGTGTACGAGGTACTGCGAGAGGCACGTCTGGTGTAGAGGTACTGCGAGGGGGCACGTCAGGTTTTACGAGGTACTGCGAGAGGCACGTCGGGTGTACGAGGTACTGCGAGAGGCACGTCAGGTGTACGAGTTACTGCGAGAGGACGTCAGGGTACGGGGTAAGCGAGAGGCACTCAGGTGTACGAGGTACTGCGAGAGGCACGTCAGGTGTACGAGGTACTGCGAGAGGCACGTCAGGTGTACGAGGTACTGCAGAAGGCCGTCAGCTGTACGAGTTAACTGCGAGAGCACGATCAGGTGTAGAGGAATGCGAAAAGGAAACGTCAGTGTAAGAGGTATGCGAGAGGCACGTGCAATGGTGTACAGGTAACTGCGAGTGCACGTCAGTGATACAAATGTATCTGCAGAGAGGCACGTCAGTGTACGGGGTCTGCGAAGGCACGTCAGTGTGTAACGTGTACTGCGAGGGAACACACAGTAAGTGTATCGAGGTACTGTGGAAGGCACGTCCAGGTGTACAGTTATGTGGCAGAGGCAGCGAATCAGGTGTAGAGGTACTGCGAGAGGCACGTCAGGTGTACGAGGTACTGCGAGAGGCGCGTCAGGTGTTCGAGGTACTGCGAGAGGCACGTCAGGTGTACGAGGTACTGCGAGGGGCGTGCAGGTGTACGAGGTACTGCGAGAGGCACGTCAGGTGTACGAGGTACTGCGAGAGGCACGTGTACACGAGGTACTGCGAGAGCATCGCAGGTGTACGAGGTACTGCGAGAGCACGTCAGTGTACAGGTACTGCGAGAGGCACGTCAGTGTGTTCAGGTACTGCGAGAAGGCACGTCATGTGTTCGAGGTACTGCGAGAGAGCACGTCAGCATGTGTACGAGGTACTGCGAGAGGCACGTCCAGTGTGTACGATGGTACTGCGAGAAGCACGTGCAGTGTACGGGTACTGCGAGAGCACGTCAGATGTGTACCAGGTACTGCGAGAGGCACGTCCATGTGTTCGAGGTACTGCGAGAGGCTCGTCGCATGTGTTCGAGGTACTGCGAGAAGCACGTCGCATGTGTTCGAGGTACTGCGAGAAGCGTGTCGCATGTGTGCGAGGTACTGCGAGAAGCACGTCGCATGTGTACAAGGTACCTTGAGAAGCGTGTCAGGTGTACGAGGTACTGTGAGAGCAGTGCATGTGTTCAAGGTACTGTGAGAGAGCGTCGTCAGTGTTAACGAGGTACTGGAGAGAGCATGTCAGTATTAAATTAACTGAGAGGCGCATCGCATGTGTATGAAGGTACTGCGAGAGGCACGTTGCAGTGTTAGAGGTACTGCGAGAGCACGTCAGTGTACAGGTACTGCGAGAGGCACGTCAGGTTACGAGGTACTGCGAGAGCACGTCAGTGTTCAGGTACTGCGAGAGCACGTCAGTGTGTCGAGGTACTGCGAGAGGCACGTCAGGTGTAACGGTACTGCGAGAGGCACGTCAGTGTACAGGTACTGCGAGAGGCACGTCAGGTGTGACGAGGTACTGCGAGAGCACGTCAGTGTACAGGTACCTGCGAGAGCTCGTCAGGTGTACGAGGTACTGCGAGAGGCACGTGTCAGGTGTACGAGGTATGTGAGAGGCGTCAGGTTAGATGATATGGAGAGGCACGTCAGGTGTACGAGGTACTGCAGAGGCACGTCAGGTTACGAGGTACTGCAGAGGCACGTTCAGGTGTACGAGGTACTGCGAGAGGCACGTCAGGTGTACGAGGTACTGCGAGAGGCACGTAAGGTGTACGAGGTACTGCGAGAGGCACGTCAGGTGTACGAGGTACTGCGAGAGGCACGTCAGGTGTACAGAGGTACTGCGAGAGGCAGTCCAGGTGTACGAGGTACTGTGAGAGGCGTGTCAGGGGTATAAGGTCCTGGGAGAGGCGGGTCAGGTGTACGAGGTAGTGCGAGAGGCACGGCAGGTGTACGAGGTACTGCGAGAGGCGCGCCAGGTGTACGAGGTACTGCGAGAGGCGCGTCAGGTGTACGAGGTACTGCGAGAGGCGCGTCAGGTGTACGAGGTACTGCGAGAAGGCCGTTCAGTGTACAGGTACTGACAGAGGCGCGTCAGGTGTACGAGGTACTGCTGAGAGGCGCGTCAGGTACGAGGTAATGCGAGAGGCTCGTCAGGGTACGAGTAACTGCGAGAGGCGCGCCAGGTGTACGAGGTACTGCGAGAGGCGTGTCAGGTGTATGAGGTACTGCGAGAGGCGTGTCAGGTGTACGAGGTACTGCGAGAGGCACGTCAGGTGTACGAGGTACTGCGAGAGGCACGTCAGGTGTACGAGGTACTGCGAGAGGCACGTCAGGAGAACGAGGTACTGCGAGAGGCACGTCAGGTGTACGAGGTACTGCGAGAGGCACGTCAGGTGTACGAGGTACTGCGAGAGGCACGTCAGGTGTACGAGGTACTGCGAGAGGCACGTCAGGTGTACGAGGTACTGCGAGAGGCACGTCAGGTGTACGAGGTACTGCTAGAGGCTCGCCAGGTGTACAAGGTACTGCGAGAGGCGCGCCAGGTGTACGAGGTACTGCGAGAGGCGCGCCAGGTGTACGAGGTACTGCGAGAGGCACGTCAGGTGTACGAGGTACTGCGAGAGGCGTGTCGCAGGTGTACGAGGTACTGCGAGAGGCGGGTCGCAGGTGTACGAGGTACTGAGAGAGGCGAGTCGCAGGTGTACGAGGTACTGCGAGAGGCGTGTCGCAGGTGTACGAGGTACTGCGAGAGGCGTGTCGCAGGTGTACTAGGTACTGCGAGAGGTGTGTCAAGTGTACAAGGTAATGCAAGAAGTGTATCGTGTGTATGAGGTAATGCGAGAGGTGCATCGTGTGTATGAAGTAATATAAGAGGTGCATCATGTGTATGAAGTAATATAAGAGGTGCAACATGTGTATGAAGCAATGTAAGAGGTGCATTATGTGTATGAAGCAATGTAAGAGGTGCATCATGTATATGAAGTAATATAAGGTATATCATGTGTATGAATATAAGAGGTGCATCGTGTGTGAGGTAATATAAGAGATTCATCGTGTGTATGGTAATATAAGAGATTCATCATGTGCGTGAGGTAATATAAGGGCTTGTTCACATGGAGTTTTCACTCCGTGTTACAAGCACTTTTTGGATCCGTCTTGGGGTCTGCTCTGTCGAAGAGGCGACCCCAAGACGGATCCAAAAAGTGCTTGTAACACGGAGTGTAAACTCCATGTGAACAAGCCCAAACAGGTGCATTGTGTGTGAGGTAATGTAAGAGGTTCATCGTGTGCATAATGTTATATAAGAGATGCATTGTATGTAGGAAGCAATATAAGAGGTGCATCGTGTGCACGAAGTAATGTAAGGGTACGTCCACACATCAAGGGTTTTCAGTCAGTTTTTCAGACTTTTTTGGATTTGAAAACAGTCTGAAAACAGACGGTCGACCACCCCTGTAGACATCAATAGAAAATTCGCCAAGTAGTCTACACTTTTCTACTGGGTGGATTTTCACACCGCTGGTGTTCTGAAAAACTTGTGTGCTATTCAGTGGTTAAGGGGGACGGGCGAAGCCAAAAAACAGAACCGTCCCCAAAAACATGCAATAGACGATAAAATACAGTCCAGATTCTTAAACAAAATCCGACCGGCATTTTACAACTGCCACGTGGCTGCATGTTAAGAAGTGCATTGTACGGTGGGGACTAATATAAAAGAGGTGGCCCGTGCGCATGAAGTAATAAAGAGATGTGGCCCGTGTGTACGAGGTAATGTAAGAGATGTGGCCCGTGTGTACGAGGTAATGTAAGAGATGTGCCGTGTGTACGAGGTAATGTAAGAGATGTGGCCCGTGTGTACGAGGTAATGTAAGAGCGGTGCCGTGTGTACGAGGTAATGTAAGAGCGGTGCCGTGTGTACGAGGTAATGTAAGAGAGGTGTTGTGTGTACGAGGTAATGTAAGAGGTGTTGTGTGTACGAGGTAATGTAAGAGAGGTGTTGTGTGTACGAGGTAATGTAAGAGAGGTGTTGTGTGTCTGAGGTAATGTAAGAGAGGTGTTGTGTGTACGAGGTAATGTAAGAGAGGTGTTGTGTGTACGAGGTAATGTAAGAGAGGTGTTGTGTGTACGAGGTAACGTAAGAGAGGTGTTGTGTGTACGAGGTAACGTGAGAGAGGTGTTGTGTGTACGAGGTAACGTGAGAGAGGTGTTGTGTGTACGAGGTAACGTGAGAGAGGTGTTGTGTGTACGAGGTAACGTGAGAGAGGTGTTGTGTGTACGAGGTAACGTGAGAGAGGTGTTGTGTGTACGAGGTAACGTGAGAGGTGTTGTCTGAATGAGGTAATGTAAGAGGTGTTGTGTGTCTGAGGTAATGTAAGAGAGGTGTTGTGTGTCTGAGGTAATGTAAGAGAGGTGTTGTGTGTCTGAGGTAATGTAAGAGAGGTGTTGTGTGTCTGAGGTAATGTAAGAGAGGTGTTGTGTGTCTGAGGTAATGTAAGAGAGGTGTTGTGTGTCTGAGGTAATGTAAGAGGTGTTGTCTGAATGAGGTAATGTAAGAGGTGTTGTGTGTACGTCTGAACGAGGTAATGTAAGAGGTGTTGTGTGTCTGAGGTAATGTAAGAGAGGTGTTGTGTGTATGAAGTAATGTAAGAGGTGTTGTGTGTACGAGGTAATGTAAGAGGTGTTGTGTGTACGAGGTAATGTAAGAGGTGTTGTGTGTACGTCTGAACGAGGTAATGTAAGAGAGGTGTTGTGTGTCTGAGGTAATGTAAGAGAGGTGTTGTGTGTCTGAGGTAATGTAAGAGAGGTGTTGTGTGTCTGAGGTAATGTAAGAGAGGTGTTGTGTGTCTGAGGTAATGTAAGAGAGGTGTTGTGTGTCTGAGGTAATGTAAGAGAGGTGTTGTCTGAATGAGGTAATGTAAGAGAGGTGTTGTCTGTATGAGGTAACGTAAGAGGTGTTGTCTGAATGAGGTAATGTAAGAGGTGTTGTCTGAATGAGGTAATGTAAGAGAGGTGTTGTCTGAATGAGGTAATGTAAGAGAGGTGTTGTGTGTCTGAGGTAATGTAAGAGAGGTGTTGTCTGAATGAGGTAATGTAAGAGAGGTGTTGTCTGAATGAGGTAATGTAAGAGGTGTTGTCTGAATGAGGTAATGTAAGAGGTGTTGTCTGAATGTGGTAATGTAAGAGAGGTGTTGTCTGAATGAGGTAATGTAAGAGGTGTTGTGTGTCTGAGGTAATGTAAGAGAGGTGTTGTCTGAATGAGGTAATGTAAGAGAGGTGTTGTGTGTACGTCTGAATGAGGTAATGTAAGAGGTGTTGTCTGAATGAGGTAATGTAAGAGGTGTTGTCTGAATGAGGTAATGTAAGAGGTGTTGTCTGAATGAGGTAATGTAAGAGGTGTTGTCTGAATGAGGTAATGTAAGAGGTGTTGTCTGAATGAGGTAATGTAAGAGCGGTGTTGTGTGTCTGAGGTAATGTAAGAGAGGTGTTGTGTGTCTGAGGTAATGTAAGAGAGGTGTTGTGTGTCTGAGGTAATGTAAGAGAGGTGTTGTGTGTATGAGGTAATGTAAGAGGTGTTGTGTGTATGAGGTAATGTGATATTAAAAGCACCAAAAATATGATTGTTCCTGCAGCCCCATAGACTAGAATAGAAAAGACGAGCTGTAGTCTCCACAGTTCGTTTTTTCTACGACTATGTTCTGGCGCCGGCACTTGTATGGGCGATGTCAAAAAACGAAAAGCATCCGTGATTTTTGCACAAAACATGACAAACACCACCATGCAGTGTAGCCATAGCCTTGGGCTATGTTCACATGGCTTAATTGCGGGGCGTAATTACGCCCCGCAATTACGCCGGGTGGACGGGGGCGGGACGGGAGCGGGGGGCTGGCACCTCGCCGGCCCATAGACTATTATTACTAACGGCGTGTATACGGCGCTAGTAAATGACATGTGACTTATCTCCCCCCGCGGCAGATTCGCCAAGCGGAGAAGTAATCCATAGCGCTCAATGAGAACTGTGGATTACCGTGATGACTGGGCCGTATTTCAGCCCGTAATTCGCGCAATACGCCGAATTACGGGCTGAAATACGTGCCCAAATAAGCTGTGTGATCATGGCCTTATGGTTCACTATTTAAAAAAAAAATATTTTACATTACTACATAACTATATGCTTGAATAGGTTTTTATTAAAATATTATAAAAAAAAAATCAGTGGAAGATAGACATTTTCATGATCGCATTGCATCCAATGATGAAATATTAAAGGGAACCTGTCACATAGATTATGCCCCCCTTGCTGAGGACAGCACAAGCTAGTGTCGGGCATGCTGTTCCCAGCACTGTGTCTCTTATTCTGTAAGATGTTGTAGTTTTAGAGCATTTACCTCTCAAATCTTATTCATGAGCAGGTGTTAGCCCCGCCCAATGACCGTTATTCACATGTTTCTACCTATTCAAAGTAATAGGTTTAGCAGTTGAGGTGGGCGGGGCTAGCCTCAGGTGGGCGGGATATGAAAAAACTGACTCTTCTGGCTGAAAACTGCAGATTTGAGCACTAAATACTCTACAACTCCAGCATCTTACAGAATAAAGGACACAGCGCTGGAAACAGCAGGTCTGTCACTAGCTTGTGCTGTCCTCAGCAAGGGGGGCATAAACTAGGTGATAAGTTCTCATAAAGTTATCTAATATTCAGTTAGGAAATAATTGGATACTTTTTAAAGCATGATAGTTGGTTTATTGATCCAAATGTATTTCCCAAATGAAAAAGAGGGACATTTAAAGAGCTAAGAGGGACGGAGGGACATGGGTTAAAAATTGGGACTGTCTCTCGAAAATAGGGACATTGGGAGGTATGGATCTGTTGTTTGCGAGAGGTAATGTAGGAGGTGCGTGGTGTGCGAGAGGTAATGTAGGAGGTGCGTGGTGTGCGAGAGGTAATGTAGGAGGTGCGTGGTGTGCGAGAGGTAATGTAGGAGGTGCGTGGTGTGCGAGAGGTAATGTAGTAGGTGCGTGGTGTGCTAGAGGTACTTTAGGAGGTGCGTGGTGTGCGAGAGGTAATGTAGGAGGTGCGTGGTGTGCGAGAGGTAATGTACATCTAATTGCACAAGACATAGCGCAACATTTATCTATATAAAAGTAACATTGTAACAGAGGTTTATCCTGAATAATCTGAACAGAACAATTGTTCCTCAGTACTTCCACATTTTGCGTTAGCAAAATTACAACTGCATTTACATTAATGCAAATTTTACAGCAGGCATATGCCATCCAAGCAAATAAAGCTTTCTAAAAGCACACAGTGTGAACCACACCGACGTCTTTTTTTTTTTTCAGGTAGGGAGATAGGAGATATAAGGCACAGAATCCTTCTGGACAAAGAACATACACACAAATTCTTTTGATTTTATTTTGTCTCATACTGCTATCAATTCCAAGGGTATGTTCACACGGTGTATTTGCGGGGCGTACTTCGGTGCATAATTGCACTGCAATAAGCCGGAATTACGCCTCGCAAATAAGGTAAATCATAGCACTCATTGAGAGGGATGATTACCTGACGTTTTCCCCAATGTACAATATACGGGGAAAAGTGAATGTCAGTGGGAGCGCTTCAGAAGTTTGCACTGACGAGAGCGTACTTCTGAAGCAACAGGCATATTGCAGGTGCCTAGCGGCGCACAGTACGTACCGAAATATGTCTGCAATACGCTGTGTGAACATACCCTAAGAATTATATAAAGGAGTCTTTTCTAAGTGTGCCAGGAGACCAGCCATTTCACCCTTCTCTTGACCATCCCCTGGCTGGCATGAGAGAACTTGCAGCAGAAGTAGTCTCCCGCCAATTCTTAAAATCACGGGGGGCGTGGCCGGAAGCCGAACGGGATGGAAGTGTGAGTGAAGAGCTCCCGCATGAAGAGGCCGAAAATACGCCAAAAGACCCTTTCTTTACACCTACCCATGGGCAAGAGGAGATCTCACCTGCAGCAGAGATCTCCTGCAGTTCCGTAGCGACCTCCGACAGCCCTGGACACCTTTCTCCACGGAGCCCGGCCGTCTGCAGCTCCCGCGCCAGTTCCGATACAGGCGCCATTACCACATGGGTCAGAGGGCAGTGAAGGGATCCCGGCTCCACTCGGCGCAGCGGCGCAGTTACCTTCAGCGGCACCAGGCACTCCGCGCCACCCGGGCACCAGAGCATTTGCGGAAGCCTGGGAGTCCCCACCCAGGGCCCGGATCAGACGGAGGAACACCCCAGCTGCCTCACCCCTCCGGCCATCTTGTGGAGACCTGCAGGCCCAGCCAGACTCTCCCTCCTCACTCCTGCGGGGCGCCCTACGGGCTA
>JAODAL010028913.1:0-52542 GCA_025379985.1 Phyllomedusa bahiana | reverse complement strand
GGGCCCCCCAACGGAAAGAGGGAGGGGAGAGGAAGTAAAACCCTGCAAATGGACATAAAGGAGCGGTCAGAGAGGTAGGAAGAGAACCAAGCGAGAGCAATGTCCTGGATGCCAATGGTGCTGAGCATGCTGAGGAGAAGATGGTGATCAACAGTGTCAAATGCTGCAGAGAGATCCAGAAGAACCAACAACGAGTATTTGCCCTGAGATTTAGCAGTGTGGAGATCGTTAGAGACTTTAACTAGAGCAGTTTCTGTGGAGTGTAGGGTGCGGAAACCGGATTGCAGAGAGTCAAGAAGAGAGTTAGCAGAGAGATAGCGGATTAGGCGAGAGTAGATCAAGCGTTCCAGGAGCTTAGAGATAAAGGGAAGGTTAAAGACTGGTCGGTAGTTGGCAGCACAGGATGGGTCCAGGGAGGTTTTTTTTTAGTAGGGGAGTTATAGTAGCCTGTTTAAAGGAGGATGGGAAGATCCCAGTGGAGAGAGAGAGGTTACAGCTTGCAGTAAGGTGAGACAGGATAGCTGAAGAAATAGACTGGAGAAGGTGGGAGGGAATGGGGTCGCTAAAAGGCAGAAAAGAGCTGATTGGTTGAGCTAGCGGGGGCTTGGCTATCCCAGCCAATCAGAATAGGAGCGACAGTGACCAATTATAAGCTATGGAGTAGTATTGACCAATCAAATGAAAAGACGGGACAGTTCAAAATACAGTAAAAAAGGCAGAAAAGAGCTGATTGGTTGAACTAGTGGGGGCTTGGTTATCCCGGCCAATCAGAGCGCTAACTACTTTGTCCCATTGTAGTCTATGGAGAGATCCGGGCACTGAAATCTCAGCGCCGTGAGGCATGGAGTATTAGTAAATAAATCATTTTTATTAAGTGTAAAACATTCTCTGTAAAAGAGCTAAAACCTTCTATAAACATACATAAATAAAATCACTAACAACGCGTTTGTCGCCGTCACCGGCGCAACATCAGGAATTGCGATATAGAAAATTGCCGGGAAATACAGTAATTCAAATTCTGTAAGCGCTTCTCATTGGTCGGCATAAACAAACCAATCAGAATAGGAGCGACAGTGAACTATTATAACCTATGGAGAAGTACTGACCAATCAAATGAAAAGGAGGGACAGTTCAAAATACAGTAAAAAAGGCAGAAAAGAGCTGATTGGTTGAGCCCAGGCGGCAGATATGAATCCATCAATCATATGTAGTGCGTCTATTTTGAGTGGAGCAAGAAGGGCGCGATAGAAGGGCGCCCTAAAAGTTATTACTGTCTATGGGAAATATTCTAGTACTGTGATTGGTTGAGGAGAAGAGGGGCTCGTCCTGCTTAGCCAATCAGCGGGTGAGCTACTTATCTCATAGAGTTCCATGAGGAAAAGAAATGCAGAGCGAGCTCTGTTTGTGATTGGCTAAGTTAAAAGAGGCGTGGTTATTTGGGCCAATGGGAGAGCGAGCGACGCTCTTATGGGTTTTCTAATGCAATCTATAATAAAACTGTACATGCCCGAGATCAAATGATAAGACTCACGAAGTTGTACTGATCTCTATATAAAATGAACAATAATATGGGGGTAACGAAAATAAACTAATAAAAATGAATTCAATGAGTTCATTTTTATTTATTTTTTTCGTTAGCCAATGATCAATAATATGGGGCTAACGAAAATAAAGAAATAAAAATGAATTATACAGTGGATTTGGCCGGTAATTGCTCCTATCATAAAAATAAAGCATATATCCAATGATAAACACATTCTTTTAGCATGGTGTCACGTACACACTCACCAGCACGTGACTGGGGGCCACTGTAATGGAGTCGAGTTATTTCCACTTGCGCTCACCTCTCAATCAGGTAGCGAATCAAGCATAAACCGCACCACAAGACAGTTCCAGTACAGTACATACAGGTCATTGTCGCAGGGGAAGTGAGGCGCGGCTGCACTCACTCCCCTGCGACGCTGAGACTACTCCGGAGCTGCAGGAGCCTGGTGAGGTAAGTGGCTTTTATTATTTTATTTTTATTAGTTATAGGGGGGGGCTCTACCTGGCTACAATGGGGGGTCTACCTGGCTACAGAGGGGGCACTACCTGGCTACAATGGGGGGTCTACCTGGCAACAATGGGGGCACTACCTGGCTAAAATGGGGGGGTCTACCTGGCTACAATAAGGGGGCACTACCTGGCTACAATGGGGGCACTACCTGGCTACAATGGGGGCACTACCTGGCTACAATGGGGGCACTACCTGGCAACAGAGGGGGCACTACCTGGCTACAATGGGGGGGCACTACCTGGCAACAGAGGGGTCACTACCTGGCAAAGAGGGGGCACTACCTGGCTACAATGGGGGGGGCACTACCTGGCTACAATGGGGGGGGGCACACAGGCTAAAATGGGGGGGCACTACCTGGCTAACAATGGGGGGTGTCTACCTGGCAACAGAGGGGGCACTACCTGGCTACAATGGGGGGGGGCACTACCTGGCAACAGAGGGGGCACTACCTGGCTAAAATGGGGGGGGCACTACCTGGCTACAATGGGGGGGTCACTACCTGGCAACAGAGGGGGGCTCTACCTGGCAACAGAGGGGGCACTACCTGGCAACAGAGGGGGCACTACCTGGCTACAATGGGGGCACTACCTGGCAACAATGGGGGGGCACTACCTGGCTACAAAGGGGGCACTACCTGGCTACAGAGGGGGCTCTACCTGGCTACAGAGGGGGCATCTACCTGGCTACAAGGGGGCATCTACCTGGCTACAAGGGGGCATCTACTTGGCTACAAGGGGGCATCTACCTGCCTGTAAGGGGCACTACCTGGTTATGGGGGGCTACTACCTGGCTATAAGGGCATCTACCTGGCTTTCTTCCAAAGCCGTTATGCAGTTAGGTGGAGTGGGTGTGGCTTTTTGAAGGGGCGTGGCACACCGACAAGATGGGCGCGCCGCCCTCTACAATCTCCTGCTTTTTCAGTTTCAAAAGTTGGCAACTATGGTCTTCTATCAGGTATTCCTGACAGCTTGCATACACAACTTTGGTAATAAAACGCAATAAAACTAATACAGCACATGTTATCTAAACATTTGAGTAATTTAAATGGCTAAAAGAGACTCTGAGGTTTTACAGACTTATGCTACAAATTCCATTCCCACAGGGGGTGGTATTCTGAGCTACAGGAATTGTAGACTCACAATCTAAGAAATGGTTTAATGACAATACAGAATACATATAATTTTTAGTGTACTACATTACACATGGTGATGGTTAAGGGCCTGACTAGTTCAAAAATACGTCAGCAGGAGCACCGGGCACCTATTCGATCACGTATTTTATTCAGACTTTCATGTTCTTAAAGCTTCTTGGAGAAATAAAGGACATTTTTTATTAAGGAGAAGCAGTGCTGATCAAAGTTTGTAAATGATAGTTGTTGGTATGGCTGTTGTGGGAGCCGATACAGACACATGCATGGTGAGGGTATGCTGTTTTATTTACATTGCTTACACTCTCTTGGCATACCTGGGCTGAGGAAACGTGAGCCTTTGTATGTGATCAGTGTATACTTTGGAAGCTTCCTGTTGTGTATGCTAATGCAAGGCCAAAATTCATGAGCAGCGCATAAGCCTAATTTTGCCACACTTCATATTCTAAATTTTCAACTCTGTATGTAGCTTTTGTATTTTCAGAATTCTCCTTTATGTACACTCAGAAACCATTTTAACAATCTCTTGCTGACTACATACTTAGACTGAGGCTGCATTGTGATGGTATCTTTGCTTAATAAAGCTCCATGGTCTAGCATGTCATAATCAATCTTACAAAAAGGGAAATTTACAGCAAATATCAGCTGATTTATTGTATTTTAGCGAAGAAAAGAGCATGTAAAGGTCAGTGGTCGGGATTACAGGACTGTCAGAAATAAATTTAGTGGTCTTCTAACATTGGTCTCCATAGTTTATGGAAAATTGGGCACCCATCCTATGTCTCTCTTCACAGGGATATCTGTGATAAGAGGAAGTTCTATGGTGCAAGCTATGAAATATGTGTATTGCCGCTCCATACAACACTGTGAGAAATTCAGAAATAGCTGAGGGAGTCCTCTGCTGCCTCTGTATCACCATAGCAGCTCTCCCCATTAATCTAACATTCATTGTATATCCTGTAGATTGAAATTTTTATAGATATAAATCAAGCTTATGTCAAGTCTTGCTCGAGGAAACATACTGTGTGGTCAGCAGTGTGTGGCTAGTAAAGGTACTGACAGCTGCTTGGGGTTGGTCATATTACCACAAAGAAATATACAATGGACATTCTCTTAATCTACACCGTTACTTGCTTAAAGGGGTTGTCTCACTACAAGGATTGCTTTTTATGTTAAAGATCTTGAAAAAACAAGTCACTTTGCAATATATGTCCATTAACAGTGTCCTTCCTATTCTGAGATATCCCCTCTTGTATGGGCTGCATCAGCTCCTCGAGTCGCTATAGCTACAGACCTGTTTGATCTCTCCTGATAGGCTGCCAGAACTGGTTGCTATAGCTACAGACCTGGCTTCTACTGCAGCCAAGTAGAAGCCAATAGACACACCCCTGAATTCAAGGTGAAAACCCCTTTAAGATCAGTAAGCACATCCTATTAAATTCTTAAACAAACTAGGGTACTTTACCTGCGAATCTCCAAGGTAAGCGTGCCAAATTCATTAAGGATTTTGTATTTTCCAGGGGGTGATGTTTTCAGCTCAATAAGCTGTCCATTTTTAAACCTGTAAAGAAAGACAGTGAGTGTGACACATTAAAACCTGTGCCTAAAGAAAAAACAAATTGTTACATATGATTGGTAAAATTTTACCTTTTGTTATAATCCTATATCCTAATCCTCAGTTTAAGAGGAATGTCAGCCAAAGATATTTTAACATGTGAGCATGGCGTGTTAAGGGAGTAGCTATATTACTGAGCT
The DNA here is from genome assembly GCA_025379985.1 of Phyllomedusa bahiana. Taxonomy (NCBI): domain Eukaryota; kingdom Metazoa; phylum Chordata; class Amphibia; order Anura; family Hylidae; genus Phyllomedusa; species Phyllomedusa bahiana. Next base: position 47,584 of record JAODAL010028913.1, on the reverse strand, counting down.
TTAGACATGCAGGCTAAGTGAAATAAAGACTTTTGCCAAATACTTTGCTGTTCTGATTTTGCTTTGTCTAGGAGATAAAGGAGATACACAAATCTCTCTAGGTTACTGACCATGGTGACTCACTCCCTGCTGTGTTTTATCAGTAAAACAGAAGCTTGTATATCTATGTTACTGACAAACTTTAACCCTTTAGAGCTTTGTAATCTTAGGGCATGTCCCCACAGCACAGGTTTTCAGTCGGATTTACAGACGGCTTTCAAATCTGAAAACCGTCTGTAAGCCGACTGTCAACCTTTTACATTGACTTTAATGGAAAATCCATGCAGCAGTCCACACTGCACGGATTTTTTGCCGGACGGTTTTTACACCGTCGGCGGTCTGAAAAACTTAGAACATGTTCATTCTTCCGCCCGTTTTTCAGGAAGAACATGAACATGTGGGTGCGAAGGGAAAGGACTTGAATCTGCAAACCGCAGAGAAAAGCCGTCCCTCTGCATGGCAAAAAAAAGACCAAATACCGGTCGGGATTTCCGACCCGTATTTGGTCTTTACGGTGTAAACACACCCTTATGCAATATGTTTACAAACCTTCAGCATTCATCTTAATGTAACAGGATCATAATGGAATAGCATAATCTGCCAATCACTGCTATAGACCCACCCAGAGTCTCAACAGGAAGTGTGAGTGTGAAGCTGGCTGTGGCTCTGTGAAACAGCATGGGGAGAACACCCCTTCAAGGTATCTCTAGCCCTGGGTAAAAGAGAGCCTAGATACACATCTGTAGTAACTCTTCAGAAGATCACATGATTAAAGTCTATGCCACCATCAATTTCCAGAACAAATGTGAGTGATTAAACGCCTTAGGAACTGTGCCCAGGGGTGCCAATAGAGCAGTACGGGCAGTACTCCAGTCAGGGGCCCTAATCAACAAGGGACCCACTGATATATTAAAAAATAGGAACTATTAATGGGTGGGGGCCCCATTTTGATTTGGCTGTATGGCGCCCTGAAACTGTTAATAGGTGACTGTTGGCAGCCCTGACTGTGCCTGTTGTGTCAGAGGCTACTAAAATTAAAAAGGTTGTCCAGAATTAGAAATAGTCCGTCTTTTTCCACAAACATGATGCCACTCAGACAACACCCATGAAAACTGTCAAGTTCTGAAAAAAATCATATTTTTAGGTAATACTAGGCAACGCTTTAAATTAACCTGAATTTTGTGACACAACACTCTAAGCAGAGAATTTGAATGGCATTTTGCTTAGAAAGTTGTGTCAGAGACTTTCTCTAATGGATATCTCTGAGCTGCAATGATTGAATTTTGTTGCTCTATAATTTAAGAAATTGGTGAAGATCTGACTCCACCACTGTAGCCTTCTAACATGTCTTAATGTCTTGCCAGGTGATTGCATTTAGGTGTATGTTCTCTTCAGCTAGGATAATCTAGCTATGATAGGTTGCCCTTTCCTTTCTCACTGCCCTCACCAATGAAGGAAGAAAATGAACAAAGCTGTGATGTAGCCACAACCCTGACGTACAAATAAACATTTGGACACTGATGCCAAAGTTAATGTTTAATACTCCTCAGATGTCAAAAGCACTATCCTTGACGATTAGGGAAACCATAAAAATTAATATGACTGACCATAGCAGCTACTCCCTACCCCACAAACGGAAAATGGTAGAAATATGGAACACCAGCTTACAGAATTAAGACTTAACAGAGTTACTGTACATAAAAACGTATTTTTGCTTTAAATGAGCATTTCCTGCTTACTCTCCATGAGTGACACTTAAATCTATATTATGTACCTGTATAATAAGAAAATTTTCTTTTAGGATAAAAAAGAGCCAAAGCTTTAAAGGTCTTCCCACGTGAGTTAGTCGCAGCCCCATCATTCCCGCAGCCCCATCATTCTTAATATTGGGAGGTCCAACAATGTGACCCCTACCAATCATAAAGTAGTGTCATTTCTTAGATGTATGTATACCATTACTTTATGAGATGGGAAAAACTCCTTTTACAATAATTTCATAAACTACATAATGTTCCTGATATCCCTGGCATAAGCTTTATATTGTTCCTGATACCCTTGGCAAACAGTTTTATTAGGGAAAGCCAGACAGACATTTGCAGTATTACATGGTGGCCATTCGGATGAATGGCTGTTCTTATAATATGACGATGGCTCAAGTCCGTGAACATGAGAGCCATTTGTTCAGACTGGTTCTTTGTTGTTTCTTGTAGGGGTTCTTGTGTGGGGGATCCTTCTTTATGATGTGCATATGCCCTAACAGTGTTGTATTCAAAAGAATATCAACAGTTACATTGCCCGGTATCATACATTCTGACATGAAGATATGAAGACACATTTCTTAAAGGGGTGTTTCTACTATAGACTTTGATGGCATATCTATAGGACATGCCATCAAAGTCTGATAGATATGAATTCCATCTCTGAATTATACATTCTGACATGAAGATATCCAGACACATTTCTTAAAGGGGTGTTACCTACATCGGGCTACATGTGTGAACAGGGCTGCGCCAGTTTTCTGGCATCAAAAAGCAGTGGTAGACCTGTTCTATAGATGTATGAACAGTCACACAAAGATTAGGGGCGTTCTGGGGTCGTGACGCACCACATTCACATAATTAGACACATTTATGGTTCCCTGACACCAAAACTAGGCGCAGAACAGTTAGAACAACCAGACCAAGTTAAAGGTGGTGCCTGAGCCTGACTTGTCGTATTGGCACTAGACTAAGGCTGTATGTATGACCTGCAGAAGAACAGGTTCATACATTCTGACGTATTCTACACTACTTTAAAGCGATTTAGAACTGACCTGTCAGCGCCAACGTTCATAAATGTCGCCCATAGACTTTAATTGCTAATTGATATGTATATGCCATCAAAACTTGATAGATGTGGGTTCCACCTCTGGTACCCGCACCTATATCAGGAACGGGCCCCTGAATATGACGGCTCAAAACGTAGACCTTTTTGTTTCCCCTTTTCCAGTTTCAGCACAAAAAGTGGAATCAGATCCATAATCCATTGCCGGGCCCCTTTTGCTATGTCTTTGTCCTGACAGGATTGAACTAATGAATCTGTACCACTGGCCCTTTATTCAATTTGAGTGATAATGGTGAGTTAATCAGATAATTGTCACCTGTGGGCAATGTCTGTTATGTTATGACTGCAGCTCAGTAAAGAACAAAGTTTTGAAAATTATATATATATATATATATATATATATATATATATATATATATATATAAAAATTTCAATACTTTGTTCTTATATATATAGGGGTGTCTAAGATTAATTATCCTCAGTTACATAGAATATCTCATTTTTTCCTGGAGTCTTTCTATAAGTCAAAATAAAACAACATCACTGAACATCACATGCCTGTCCTGCATCATTAACACTATGGCCGGAATGTATGAACGGGGCTGTGGCAGAAGTCTGGCGTATTTTCAGCCCGACATCAGGTGCAGCCCCGCTCGCATTAGTGCAATGCCTTCCGTACGCCAGTATCAGGCACATTACAGAGCACCCGCAGCACTTTGTAATGCGCGTGATTTCGGGGGGCGTGAATAAGGCGAGGCGCACTGGAAACGTACGAAGCTATAGATTTATAGCTTCGTTACGGCAATTTTAGGCGCATTAGTACTGGAACAGGTAAACCACTTTCAAAGTGGTTTACATGAGCTAGAAATGTCGCACTAGCATTCATAGTCCATTTGAGAATACCATATAACTTCCTATGAAACTGGAGGCATTCAAAGGTACAGTAGATGCATAATGCATCTCTGTTTTCAGTGCAAAGTTGTAATTCAGTGAAGCAGATGCTCTAGTTCTGGCAAACTGTAACAGCTGCAGATGTGGATTCACTGGGTCACCGCGAGGGATGACACTGACCACGCCAGGGAGCATAGTCTAAGAAACCCCCATGGTATTCACCAGAGCCTGCGTCAAGGTGGGGTGGACTTGGCTGCGGAAGACTCCGAGGTCGCTAGCCCTGATGTGCCCACTCGTGGTGACAGCCAAAGTGCCTAAGCGTAGTACCGAGTAGACAGGCAGAGGAGTAGTCGGGTCACAGGCAGGGAGGTCAAGGCAGGTGGCAGCAAGTGCAGTCGAGAGTCCAAAAGCAGAGGTCTAACCAGGAAGTCACAGAAGCAATGCAAGATAGCGCAAACCAGCAGGAATCACCAGGGATCACCAATCATACACAGGTCACATGGAGAAAGTTCCCTACAAAGTAGGAGGTGGCCAGCCATTGGAAGGCAAATGAAGGAAGAAAATTAACAAAGCTGACCCTTTAAATCCTGGAGAGTTGGTGTGCGCGCCCAAGAGAGGCAATATTTCACGCATCAGGAGCCAGCAGAAGTGGTGGCTGAGGCTAATATGGTAAGAGGATCACCAATTCCACCATTGTTGCGCAGAAAGATAGTGCAGCAATACCAGGATGGTGTTACCCAGCGTAAAATAGCAAAGATTTTAAAGTTATCATCATCAACCATACATAAGATCATCAAAAGATTCAGAGGATCTGGAACAATCGCTGTGTGTAAGGATCAAGGCCGTAAAACTCTACTGGATGCTCGTGATCTCCGGGCCCTTAAATGTCACTGCACCTTAAACAGGAATGCCACTGTCAAGGAAATAACAGAATGGGCTCAGAAATACTTCCAGAAAGCATTGTCAGTGAACACAATCCACCGTGCCATCCGCCGTTGCCAGCTGAAACTCTACAGTGCAAAGAAGAAGCCATTTCTAAGCAAGCTCCACAAGCTCAGCCGTTTGCACTGGGCCAGGGGTCATTTAAAATAGAGTGTGGCAAAATGGAAAACTGTTCTGTGGTCAGATGAGTCACGATTTGAAGTTCTTTATGGAACAGTGGGACGCCATGTCATCCGGACCAGAGAGGACAAACCAAGTTGTTATCAACGCTCCGTTCAGAACCCTGCATCACTGATGGTATGGGATTGCATGAGTGCTTGTGGCATGGGCAGCTTGCAAGATAATGCCAGACCACATTCTGCAGCAATCACAACATCATGGCTACGGAGGAGATGGATCCGGGTACTGAAATGGCCAGCCTGCAGTCCAGATCTTTCACCTATAGAGAACATTTGGCACATCATAAAGAGGTAGGTGCGACAAAGAAGGCCCAAGACGATTGAACAGTTAGAGGCCTGTATTAGACATGAATGGGAGAGCATTCCTATTTATAAACCTGAGAAACTGGTCTCCTTTGTCCCCAGACATCTGTTGACTGTTGTAAGAAGAAGGAGGGATGCCACACAGCGGTAAAAACGGCATGGTCCCGATTTTTTTGGTATTTGTTGACGCCATGAAATTTTGAAATAACATATTTTTCACTTGCACCTCCACATCATTGCATTCAGTTTTTATTCACAATTTGTTTAGTGTCCCAACTTTTTTGGAATTGAGGTTGTAGATGTCAATTCTGGTGGCTAGAGCAGTGAGATCGTCCAGAGTAGTTTGGAGATCATGACCAGCCAGTTCATCCTTGATTCATCCAGTGAGGCCTTCCCAGAAGGCCGCTACAAGGGCCTTATTATTGCAGGCTAGCTCAGCGGCCAGAGTACAGAACTAAATGGTGTATTTCCCCACCGTGGAATCGCCTTGACATAAAAAAAGCAAGGATGCTGTGGTAGAGGAATCACTGCCAGGTTCTTCAAAAACCTTGTGGAACAAGCTCAAAAATTCTTGCAGGTTAGCTGTCAACGGGTCCCTTTGCTCCCAGAGGGGTAAGCCCCAGGCCAAGATTTCACCAGAAAGCAGGGTAATAATGAAGGCCACTTTGGCTTGATCCGTATGAAGTCGATGCACCAGGAATTCAAAGGAATGGTGCACTGGTTTTGAAACCATGGGGTCACCGTGGTAACGAGATGGCAGTTGTAGACAAAAAGTATGTAATATGGATTACTGGACTACTGATTCCAGTTCTGACTCTAGTCAGACAGCAGAATCCTCCTCTAGTAATTCTTATTTATCTTATAATCCATCTAATTCAGAGGTGGCCCCTTTAGAATGAGGATGAGGAGGGGAAGAAAGAAACGTCAGAAGGTTGAGCACCCAACACAAGCAGGTCTCTTGGAAACGTTGAATGATTTAGAAGGTCTATGCAAGAGTAAAATGGTCATTAACTTATTTAATTTCAAGATGGACAGAGACTGTTTGTCTTTACTAACAAAAGGACTACATTTTTGTGCCTCTACAGATTTTACTTTCACAGATTTTCAGATGGACTTATTTAAGGCTATTCGCAAGGTGAATTTATGTAGGTTTCTTCTGGTTTATCTATGATTGAAAATGCTAGATATGTGGGTGAACAACAAGTTGATGCGAGTGCATTAAATCAAGGTATGCTAACTAATTTTTCTTGTGAAGAACAGAAGGTTTTGGCTCTTTTGGTAAATAATCCAGTTTTGTAGGAAAAAGGTGAAGAGGTGCCCATATTTTCTGGGGGTGCAGCTTCCCAGCTATTAAAATTCCCCCCCTTGCCTACAGTTTGCCCTCTTGAACGGTTTTTGGAGAATGTTTTGAGAGATATTAAAGCATTGGTGTAACTCAAGATATCTCCAAATTTGACAGGGGTGAAAGAAGGGGTTTAAGAAAAATGAGAGACTGTAGGGAGATCATAGGTTGAGAACGACTGCAGACCAGGGCCTTAAAGTGGGATTCATACAATAGTTAGAATAAACAAGCACCAAATGCATTTCGGCAGCTTAATGATTTAATCTGTTTTTAACATGAACCCCTAAAAAACTAACCCAATTACCATATATCAGAGTAAGTTACAGAAGGCCTATTGGATGGAGGCTAGAGAAGGGCGACATTTCCCGAAAAACGGTTCTGTTCACTTCCCGTCGAATTTCATCTCAACTCGGCAAAACATAACTAGTCCGAATTACTTCGGGGACGGAATCAACGTGTTAAAAACAGTCTAATTCCCCCAGGCTGCACAGAGCCTGCAGAGCTGTAAAACTTTTGCCCAATGCTTAAAATAATGCAGGAGGGGATCTTGGTTTGGTCTTCATAAAAATGTTGTGTTTTAGTATGACACGGCATAATGACTGCCGCCGCTCCATAAGAATAAAAAAATGCATCACACACTACGAAATTACCTGGCACCAATTAAGGAGGGCAAAATGAACCAAAAAACTGAAGGGGGAATGTGTAGCCCGATAAAGTCAAAATGGCAGCGAAAGCTGGAAAAAAAAAAAAAACAACTTGAGGGCTAGGGTGGCAACACAACAGCGCAGAGTGTGGAGGTGACGGGGCGGACAGCCACAGCAGCATGAGGACAGAGAGTGGCACTAAAAATGAACATTCTGGAGGAGGCAAAAAACAGGGTAGGCCAAAGATAGTGGGCACAAATTAACCACAGTGAGGAGTTATGACGGTCAAAAAGGCATAACAAAAGCACAGCAGGTAAGCCGCAGGCAGCCGGCAGCAGCGAGTACACGAGTTATAGCCCATGAGGTCAGACAAGTGGCACAATGACATCAAAGCTTGGCTAAAAACAGGATAGGGCCACAAGAGTGGCACAATGAACACAGTGGTGTAGGTACACTGCAGCAAACACAGCAGCATGAGGTCAGACATGGCACAATGACACAGTGAGAGGTCACAGCAGCAGCCACAAGCAGCAAAGTTAAGAGGCAGACAGAGGCACAATGACACAGTGTGAGGTCACACTAGAGCCCAGCAGCCACAGCAGCCAGCATGAGGACAGACAGTGCACAATACACAGTGTGTAGGTCACGGCAGCAGACCACAGCAGCAGAATGAGGTTCAGACGAGGCACAATGACATCTAGAGGTGGCTAAAATCAGGAGTAGGCCATCAGAGTGGCACAATGACCACAGTGAGTAGGTCACGGCATCACCACAGCAGCAGCATGAGGTCCAGACAGTGGCACAATAACAGATGTGTAGGTCACGGTCAGCAGCCCAGAAGCAAGCATGAGGTCAGAACAGTGGCACAATGACACAGTGGTGTAGGTCCAAAAAAGGCAGAAAAAAAAAAGCCAAGGCAAGATCAACAAAAAACAGCCAGCCCACTAAGCAGAGGCAGCAGCATTAGGTCAGACCAGTGCACAATGACAGACGTTTTGACCGGCCGGTTCAAAAAAAACGGCAATCACATCTACGCCCAAACAAGACCCCACAAAGCAAGCAGCATGATGAGGTACAGAGACAAAAAGTGTCACAAATGACATGTGTAGAACACGGCAACAACAAACGGCAAATAGCACCACAGGCAAAGTCAGCATGAGGTCAGACTGTGTCACACATGACACAGTGTGTAGGTTCATCCGGCAACACGAGAAAACAAAAACCAAGCAATAAGCAAGCCAACACAAGGCAGCGAGCAGCATGCGTTTAATGCCCATTACATAGTGGCCACCAAAACATTCAGTACGGCGTGGAAAAAAAACCAGGATAGGCCACATCGAGGGGACCTCAAGCCCACCCTACAAGAGGAGTGGGGTCAACGTACGCAACTACAAAAAATCAACCCCCACCCGTCACCGGCAAACCACACTGCCCATAACACATATAACGCCAACGCAGCCCAAGAATACATAACAAAAAAAGCCAGCCCCACGTGCCTCGGGCCCCAGAGGCCCACCCAACCAAACCGCCCTGCCATCATCTCCCAAACAATCGAAGGCGTCCGACCAGTGGCAGCAATTACAAATACTGGGAGGCGTGGCCCCAAATAAAAAACTAGGAAACTCGAAGAGACCACCAAAGAAAGGGGGCCGAGGCCACGCCAGACGTGGACTACACTCCCCCTTCCCATACACCCCTACCAACAAATGACGCAAGCGAGTGAAGTGCGTTCACCGCAAGCCGTAGATTGGGACACGACTGGCACAAAGCAGCCGTTCAACGCCACACCAAAAACGGCTGGCAGATCACTAGTCCAGCAACCAAAACTACAAGCGGACAAGCAACAATAACGGCACAAACAAAACAACGAACCAAAAGCTCATACAGCAGGAAAAAACGACGCATATTCTCCCCCAAACACTCACCCGGCAAACACATTGCCCGACATATAAGCTACGTCAAGCCCGCGGCGCGATAGCCCCTCTACACCCAGATAGGCAACCACGAATTAGACTCAAGCACCCAACGATGATAGGGTCGATCAACAATCATCAATACAACACGTTGTCATACCAAAGACACATAGGCAGAAACAGCTAAAAAAAGCAACTAGGCCACCACCAGCAAAGAGAAGACAACAGCAACACACCCATAGAGCACAGCACAACACAACAAGCAGACAAAGCACACGAACAATAACAGCACAAGAACAAAAAAGGCAACCAAAAACAATAAAAACAAAAACATACCAATCAGCAGACCACCACAAGCAAACAAACACAGTGACAATAAACCACTCACCGGCAAAAGAAGCCCAAACTACAGAAGAAAAAAGGAACACACCCGACAACACACCACCATACAACCCACATACATGGACTGCCTTGCAGACGCACAAAACCGACTGAGACAATAACAAGCATGGACGACACTCTAATAAGACACTGGGACGGAACGAGGATCGCACACTAGTAGCGGCAACTAGGAACCCCACCAGATAAAAGAAACCCCCACGACTTCACACAACGGCAATTACACAAAAAGATCGGGTGCAATCTACTAGAGAAAGTATGAGGGGGCAAACAACAAATGCGACGCAAGCAGCGCCGCCCCACTAAGGCACACACACCAGAGCGCAGATGCAACAACAGCATCGCAGCCAGCATGATATTCCCCAGAACAAGACAAAGAGGCAGGGCACAAGAACCCCACAAATGGAACAAACATACATTCTGGACGGTGGCAAAAAAAACAGGGAGGTACAGGGGGGGTGGGGCGCCCACCGTCACAGAGCCATGCAGACAGTTGTGCAAAACACCCAGTTGGTAAATAACAAGTACCACGACCTTGGCAACTACATGACCAAAGAGACGGGGTTGGGGATGGTGACCCCGCGGGGCCTTCCATGATGATGGGTCGGGTCCGGGCAGGTGCGGGTCCAAAAAATTACAAACCGGCGGCGCAGCATGCAAGCAATACGAGATTCCCATAAGTACTCACCAGACACCGATAAGCAGAAAGAAGATATGGCAAACACACAAATAATCAAACAATGGCTGCACCAAAACAAAAAGAGGCACAACTACAATACAACACTAAAAAACAAAAAATGCAAAGACGTGAGGGATAAGGCATGTGGTGTGTTTTGGGAGCCACAATCATCCACTATGGGTACCCCCCAACGAACCAAATCAAACCCACACCTCGCACCACAACCCTACCTCCCCTGATCCCTACCCACTCTACCCCTCAGACCCACTACCCCCCCCTTGAAACTTCCGACAGGGACACCACACAGAAATTATCCCAGCACAAACTCAAACTGTTAGCAAGCATGTTGGGCAACATGCGGTTGGCCGGCATCATAATAGTTGGCGAGGGGCAAGAGGTATTTTGAAAACCCACAGACTCATTTCCTATCTCCCCACAGGACTCAATTTCTTCTCACATTTTCACATCCTCCCCAATTTCCACAGTTTTGTGGTATGGTTGGAGGCGTGGGCGTCATGCTGAATATAGTCTGACGCCTATGGGATTGTGTTGTGGAAGTTCCTGGGGCTTAAAAACCACGCTGAATTATCTCACAAAGGTTCAGTCGTTCCACATTTCCCGTGGACAAGCGTGTTTCTCCTTGGGGTGACGTGGGCCCCCGCCGCACTGAACACCCGCTCTGAGCCACACTTCTGCCGAGGCAGGACAGCTTCTCCACTGCAAAACTTGGTCTAGTTGTGGCCCGACACATCCAGTTTGGCTGCCCAGTATTCCAGCGGAAATCTTCAACTGGGGTGGCAGAGTGCTGTCCAAGTAGGCCACCACCTGTTGGTTCAAGGGTCTGCTCCAGGTCCTGCTGCTGCTGCTGCTTGCGACTCTTGCCCTCCTCACTAGGCGGGTGAAGGAAGCTGCTCATCATTGACCTCCAGAACGTATGGTTTGCAGCTGATGGAGCTGTACGCTCCTACCCCCCACCTTCCCCAGCAACCGCGGCTGTAGTATGTGAGCGCTGAAGAACCCCCCGGTCAGACCTTCAGAGGAGGGACGATGGCCGCACATAGGCAGCGGCCAACTGACTACGGAAGGATTTCCCTAAGTCTTTGAGTTTGTCCTCCCTCTCAATAGCTGGGAAAAGGCTCCAATTTTGACCGGTAGCGAGTGGGTCCAATAACGGGAGAGCCAGAAATCATCCCACTGCCCGGATGCTGACTATTCTGCTGTCCCCACTAGCCCGGCAAATCAGCAATGCTGGCGGGCCATCCCACAATTGACTCATAGGGGCTTTCCCTGCTCCATCTCCACTGTATACTGCCACGTGTGCTCGCGGGTCATCAGCCTCCGTCTTCCTCATCTCCATCGTACCTCCTCAGCTGCTCCAGCTCCTCCACTCTTTTTGTCACCTTGGTTTAGAAAAAACCACTCTTTCACCAGACAATGCTTCTCTCCAATGTCCTCCACATCCTCCATTCAAGTCCCCACCGGACCAGTGGCCGCGAGATTATCGTCAAATATCCCATTTCCCTAACCAGACAGATTTTTCAGCATCAGTTCCCAGGACAAGAATGGAATAACGTTATTCATACCGTATTCCATGGCACTGACAAATAATGTGTCCTCCTCCCAATGGCCTCACAAACCGGCAGGTGGTCACGCATGACTGACACTTGCTGAAATCAAAGTTACACAGGGTACGTCCTGTCCGCCTGGATCATCAAAATCGTTAATGGCCCTTTCCCTGTTCATACAGACGGGCCAACCATGTCATGCTGGAATTCCAACGGGTGGAAACATCGCATATCAGAGTGTGTTGGGGAGGCCCGTTCTGGCCGCTGCAAACTCGAGGAGGGTGTTCCTGGCTTTTGTAGGATGGATGAAGAGCATCACAGTTTTCCTGCCATTTTTCAGAATCCTTCTGAAGAATCGGAGAAGACTTCAGGAACTTTGTTCCAACACCAGATTGACCACGTGGCGCCATGCAGGGCGCATGACCATCCTCCTCGGGCAAGCACGGACAACCATGTTCCTCCCATTGTCCTTCCCATGTCCTCCGATTGCAGTTGCGCGGAGAAACCACACATGCGATTTCTTGCGCATGACGCGGAGCAGTTTCCTTCCCCTGTGTGACTCTTACGCTCCGAGGCAAGCCAGGAGTAGAACTGCGTGACACCGCTGTGCCCTACACATTTGGGTATATGGAGCAGTTACTTGTGGAGGCTGAGATGGTGGTGGAGATGGAGGAGTAGGAGGCGGACATTGGAGCAGTAGCCGCAGTTTGACAACGTGGAGAGAAAAAGGCTTCTCCTGTCCAAGTTTTTGGTGTGCTTGGGCCGGAAGCACATTCACTCAGTGGGCCAAAGGACATGTACTGGCCCCTGACGGTAGTTACAATCCCCCATACTCCCGGCAGCCTGAACACCATTGGAACAAACCTAATAAGCCTCAAGGACTGGCCCACCTTCTTGTCCTACATATTTTTAATGAAGTGGCTGGTACACGCCTTTTTTTGGAAAAGAAATAACGGCTTGGAATCTCCTCCATCCGGCTGGCACCAAGCCATTCGTTCTCTGAACGTGCAGAGTCCACCATTCTGTCTACATATTTATAAGTTCTGGTACTGAGCCTTTTGGAAAAGAAATTACGGCTTGGAACTCTCCATCTCGGCTTCAGGCACCAACCATTAGTTCTCTGACGTGCAAGAGTCCCACCATTTGGAAGGGAGAACTGCAGCACCAACAACTTGACAGAGTATGTCAGCTTCTGCACCTTAGGATGGTTGAAAAAGACCATACTGATGGACTGTTTGCAATCCGCCTCGATTGAACGACTGCCTGGCGCCATGAGTAGCGAGAGCAGTGCATCAGGCACCGGGAGATGATGTCAAAGAGAAACAGCTCCCTTCGCAGAGTGGTGGAGCCTTGACTGGCTGCACATGGCATGCGTGCCACTGGGCGCGCTGCTGTTGCTGCGGCGCAGGATGGACCACCAATCTGAGCCACGTATCTCCCATGCCACCGGATGGTGAACCTGCATGTGTTGACGCAAGGCCGTGGTGCCAACGATAGCTCCTAGGCCACACGCTTCACTTTCTGCCCACGATTCTACATAAAATATACCCCATTCGTCTCCCGACCGTTGTCTTAGCCAAAGAACTGCCACACCGCTGAGTATCGATATTACCGCCAACGCTCCGCACTGAGTGACAACTGCCACCTGCGCCTCGCTAAGCCCCTGTGCCGCTACTTTCTTGACCTGCGACCTGCGAAAGCGGGTTTTATACCCTGTGGCCCGCTTGGCCCCTTTTTCCCCCTCCTTCCGACCTCTAACCATGCTGTATCCTGCTGCCTCACGGCCACACGACACACTGCTCAGGCTGCCCCTGCCTGACGCGCAAGCTGACTCCCTCTTCTCCTGACGATGAAGAACCCTTTGCCTCACCCGCTCCCAATGCGGTCGGCTACAACATCATCTATTTGTGTTTCAAACGTCACTGCTGTCCTCATCACCGGTCTTGGTTTGCAGAGGCTGACCCCTCACAATATGACCTCCCATGCCACTCTCAACATTTTTACTTTGCCGCCTACTCCCAAGGAAGCGGGGGTATTGGCCCCATTTCTTCGCTGCCAAGTAGCTGCTGACTGCCCTCTCAATTGTTCACCCCTCGCAATATAGGGGCGCTGAGCCCAACCCACATAGTAGATCTCTGGTGAGGAACCCGGATGGGACAGAAGCGGGTTGAGGACAGGTGAGGGCCGCTGCCCCGCTCCCGGGCCATGCCAACTAAGGGTTGTGTCTGAGTTCCCACCGACTCTTGGCTGGGGTTGTCAGATGTCATCTGGGGGAAGTGGAGGGACCTAGTCAACCAATCAAGAACCTTGGGTTGCTAGTCAGCACATGGCCGCTAGATGACAGCGGCAGTTGTGGCCTCACTGAGTGACCCTGCTGCGACATCCCCTTGCTGTGCTGCGACCTGGGCCTGGAATGTTTGTGCCACTGCCACTCGCAGGTGCAGAGCCTGCCACCTCTCTGTCTGACATACACTCACCGGCCACTTTATTAGGTACACCATGCTAGTAATGGGTTGGACCCCCTTTTGCCTTCAGAACTGCCTCAATTTCTTCGTGGCATAGATTAACAAGGTGTTGCAACGATGCTCAATTGGTACCAAGGGGCCCAAAGAGTGCCAAGAAAATATTCCCCACACCAGGGACACCAACCAAACCACCAGCCTAAAACCATTGATACAAGGCGGATGGATCCATGCTTTCATGTTTTTTGACGCCAAATTCTGACCCTACCATTCCAAATGTCGCAGCAGAAATCAAAGACTCATCAGACCAGGCAACTTTTTTTCCAATCTTCTACTGTCCAATTTCGATGAGCTTGGGCAAATTGAAGCCTCAGTTTCCTGTTCTTAGCTGAAAGGAGTGGCACCCGGTGTGGTCTTCTGCTGCTGTAGCCCATCTGCCTCAAAGTTCGTGCGTTCAGAGATGTCTTCTGCTACCTTGGTTGTAACGGGTGGCATTTGAGTAAACTGTTGCCTTTCTATCGCTCGAACCAGTTGCCCATTCCCCTTTGACTCTGGCATCAACAAGGCATTTCCGCCCACAGGACTGCCGCTCACTGGATGTTTTTTCTTTTTGGACCATTCTCTGTAAACCTAGAGATGTGTTGTGCGTGAAAACCCCAGGAGATCAGCAGTTTCTGAAATACTCAGACCGCCCTTCGGGCACAACAACCATCCCACGTTCAAAGGCACTCAAATCACCTTTCTTCCCCATACTGATGCCCCGGTTTGAACTGCAGGAGATTGTCTTGAACCATGTCTACATGCCTAATGCACTGAGTTGCCCCCATGTGAGGGGCTGATTAGAAATTAAGTGTTAACGAGCATTTTGGACAGGTGTACCTAATAAAGTGGCCGGTGAGTGTACTGTTTGTTCTAAAATGTACAGACACTGTTTGATGAAGATATCTGTATATGATAAATACACACCCTGTATTAGACTCCAAATGAAACTAGTAACAAGCTTGGTAACCAATGGATATAAATTGCGCTCCACAAATGGGCAGGAAAAATTGACTTGTATGTGCAGTTTAAAAACTCTGTGTATTTTACTGAATATAAAAGCACAAACAGACTTAATTAACCTTCGGAAAATGAATTATGCTACAGATTTTTTCTGTGGCGTTGAAAAACAAAGTTTTTTTACTGAGTACAACTGCAGAAACAACGCTTATTAACCCCTGGATGTAAATTGCGCAAAAGAATTGAGCAACCCCAAACTACGAGCTTTGTAGCGTGTTACAATGGCGTGTTTTCTACGCTACACAACAAGAAGAAAAAATTGTAATTAACCTTCGCTTGTGAATTATGGTACAGGAAAATTGTATTTTTTGGCGGTGAAAAAGACGGTTTCTTGGAGTCACTACGCAGCAGAACAACGCTTAATTAACCTCTGGATGTAAATTGCGCAAAGAATTGAGCAGCCACAAACTACTAGCTTTGTAGCGTGTTACAATTGCGTGTTTTCTACGCTACAACAACAAGAGAAAAAATTGTAATTAAACCCTTTTCTTGTGAATTATGGTACAGGAAAATTGTTTTTTTGACGGTGAAAAAGACGGTTTCTTGAAGTCACCACAGCAGCAGAACAATGCTTAATTAACCCCTGGATGTAAATTGTGCAAAAGATTGAGCAGCCACAAATAAATAGCTTTGTAGCATGTACAATTGCGTGTTTTCTACGCTACACAACAAGAGAAAAATTTGTAATTAACCCTTTGCTTGTGAATTATGGTACAGGAAAATTGTAATATTTGGCGGTGAAAAAGACGGATACTTGAAGTCACCACAGCAGCAGAACAACGCTTATTAAAACCCCTGGATGTAAACTGCGCAAAAGAATTGAGCAGCCACAAAACTACTAGCTTTGTAGCGTGTTTTCAATTGCGTGTTTTCTACGCTACCAACAGGTGAAAAAATTGTAATTAACCTTCGCTTGTGGGAATTTTGCTTTTACCCAAGGAAAATTGTATTTTTTGGCGGTGAAAAAAGACGGGTTTCTTGGAGTCACAACAGCAGCAGAAACACACCTTAATTAACCACTGGATGTAAATTGCGCCCAAAAGAATTGAGCAGCAGGAAAACTACTAGCTGTGTAGCGTGTTACAATTGCTGTGTTTTCTACCGCTAACAACAAGAAAAATTGTATTTAACCTTCGCTTGTGAATTAGCTTCAGGAAAATTGTATTTTTTTTGGCGGTTGAAAAGACGGTTTCCTTGGAGTCACAACAGCAGCAGAACAAACGCTTATTAACCCCTGGATGCTAAATGCGCAAAAAGAATTGAGCCAGCCGGAAACTAACTAGCTTTGTAGCGTTGTTTACAATTGCGTGTTTTTCGCAACACAACAAGAGAAAAAATTGTAATTACCTTCGCCTTGTGAATTTTGCTACAGAAAAAATTGGTTATTTTTTGGCACGATGAAAAAGACTCGGTATAATTTTGTCACCACAGCCACAAACCAACGCTTAATTAACCCCTGGATGTAAATTGCGGCAAAAGAATTGAGCAGCCGGAAAAAATACTGCTTTGTAGCGTGTTACAATTGGTGTTTTCTACGCTACACTGGCAGAGAAAAAATTGTAATTAACCTTCGCTTGTTGAATTTGCTACAGGAAAATTGTATTTTTTTGGCGGTGAAAAGACGGTTTTCTTGGAGTCACAACAGCAGCAGAACATCGCTTAAATTTAACCCCTGGATGTAAATTTGCGCAACAGAATTGAGCAGCAAGGAAATACTTGCTTTGTAGAGTGTTACAATTGCGTGTTTTCTACGCTACACAAACCACGAGGAAAAAATTGTAATTAAACTTCGCTTTGTGAATTACTGCTTACAGGAAATATTTATTTTTTTGGCGGTTGAAAAAGACAGTTTCTTGGAGTCACCAAACAGCAGAAGAAAACAACGCTTAATTAATCCTGGATGTAAATTGCGCAAAAAATTGAGCAGGCCAAAAATGGGCACAGTGGTATTTGTAATTATTAAAACGCCTGTTTCTTTAAATGATACAACAGGAACCTGGTCTTAGATGCCCTTGGTTATTCAATTTGCTTGTGAGCAGATAGCATTAACATGTATTGCACTGGACTTCAGATCAAATACACCAAAAAATCAGAAATAGAACATTAAGAGAAGCAGTCTCTGAGACAAGCTTAGGACCAAACCCTACATAAATCGCTGTATAAAAAATATCAGTTCTTCAGTAACAATCAGCCGCGGCAGCACCTTCCCTGATCAGGTACAGTGAGAGTGGTATGAGCTCACAGCGTCCGCGCCCGGACTTTTAATAGTGCCGTACGTACAGAATCCCGCCGGTACTCCTGATTGGCTTCATCTCTGACATGTCATGCAGGCTATGCCCTTCTCCTCCAGAGTGCTTTGGGACCCATGTAGCGCCATGTGCTCGCAGCCATTCTATCAATCCAAAAGCTCACTTCGTTACCCGAAGTACCCCAACTTCGAACTTCGTTCAGAACCGAAAGTTTCATGAAAATTCTAAACGAATTCCACTTCGCTGGAATCGATTCGCCCATCTCTAGCAGCCACCAATCAGTTCATGCTGCTGTGTCTCCATGAGTTCGTGGAGACTACAGCTGACTGACAGTGTTGTAAACCATTCGGTTCAGGCTACTTTGTCTCAGTGAGATGTAGACACTTCAGCTGACTGACAGCTCTTTTTATACATTTAGAGTTCTTTCTAGCTATCTTCCGGTGGATTCTTTTTGATTGATGGCTGCACAAGCCATCGTCAAGTCCAGTTTATATTGTCTTTTAATTTATTAAAATATGCAGTAACATGAGTTTATTGCGTTTTTTTAAATAAAGGACCTACTATTTCGTTTATTATCTTGTGAATAATCACGCGAGTTCTGTGCGATGGGATCTGCATTCATCCTCATTGGGATCAGACATTTTTTATATATATATATATATATATATATATATATATATATATATATATAAAAAAAATATATTATACTATATATATTTCCTTTAGGACAAGCTAGAATGCATGGTGTGAATTTCTTTTATACTTACCCGTATAACACATAGTTATCTGGTAGAACTGTAAGACAAAGATTACTATGTGTTAAATATGGGTAAGTATAAAAAATTCTCACCGCTGGCATTCTAGCGTGTCTAAAGGAAAAATAGGAAAACTTAAAATCAATATGCATGTAAATTGAAGTTACATTTGAATCAGAACATTGACATCACAAGAACACAAAGTCACATTCTCGATTTAATCCATGAGTTGACATACTTTTTAAATAATGGATCCACCAGGATTCCC
Source organism: Phyllomedusa bahiana (assembly GCA_025379985.1). Lineage (NCBI taxonomy): Eukaryota > Metazoa > Chordata > Amphibia > Anura > Hylidae > Phyllomedusa > Phyllomedusa bahiana. The sequence goes on along the minus strand of JAODAL010028913.1, from coordinate 29,072 downwards.
TTTCTTTTAGCTTTTTGACATGGTTTCCACCCCTACGAGGAAGTTTGACTTGTTCAAGCACCTGATGGCATAATAGTTAAATATTGTGTTGTGCTTCCACAAAATGCACAGGGACTGCCAATCATGTTTTTTGACACCAAATTGTAGACTTGTGACTAGAAATCCTATCTTTGACATGCTGCATAGTATCGCCTACATGCACAAGTTCACAAGGGCTATATATATCAATTCAACATATAAATGGCCATACAGCAGTCTCTAAACTACTTCAAACTTCCCCATTATGCATAAATGAATGAGATCTCCTTATTGAACTTTTTTCTGTCATTCTTGATAACAATAATTTGCTATTTGGAGATGACTTTTATGTTCAGACACCTGGCACATTGAAGGGCTCCAATTTTGCCCTGCCATATGGTAATGCGTATATGATGTCATTTGAAGAGACATCTATCTACACTTCTGAGTTGTTCCAACAATATTTAATAACGTGGAAACATATATTTAGAGAGATGGCCGAATTTTACTCAAAATTCGGTTCGGTCACCTCGCCGAATTTTCCGACAAACTTCGTATCGGTCCGAATTTACTTCGGCACGAATCAAGTTAAAAAAACAGTATTTCCAGGACTTGCCCAGAGCCTGAGGGTCGCTGTAGATACGTTTGTGCATGCTTAAATATGAGTGGGAGCACCTTGGTTTGGTCTTCCATACAATGTTGTGGTTTAGTATGACACCAATGACTGGCCGCGCTCTTAGATCGCTTCACTTATAAAAATTCCCTGGCACTTAAGAGGGCAACAACTGACCAAAAACACTCAAGCGGGAATGTAGCCGTTAAAGTCATGCTAGCGAAAGCTGGGAAAAAAAAAAACAAGTGAGAAGCTCAGGTGGCAACATTAGGGGATAGGAGTGTGGATTCGGTGACGGCCGGGCAGCCACAGCAGCATGAGGTCAGGCAGTGGCACAATGGACATTTGGAGGCGGCCAAAACAGTAATTAGGCCTCAGAGTGGCACAATCACACAGTGTGGAGGTCATGGCAGCAGCAGCTTAGGTAGGCAGTGGAAAAATGACATTCTGGAGACCAGGCAAAACAGTATTAGGCCACAGAAGTGCACAATCAACTGTGTGGAGGTCACGGCGGCAGCAGTACCGAAGTTGCAGCAGTATGAGGTCAGACAGTGGCACAATTGGCATTCTGGAGGTTGGCAAAACAGTATTAGGCCACAGAGTGGCACAATCACACGTGTGGAAGGGTCACGCGAGATGTATGAGGTCAGGGCCAGTGGCAATCATGACAATTATCGGAGGCGGAAAGAAAAATCAGCTATTAGGGCACAGAGTGGCACAAATCACACATGTTGTGGAGAGGTCACGGCGGCAGCGTATGGAGGTCGGACAGTGCACAATGACATTATGGAGGCGGAAAACAGTATTAGGGACAGAGAGTGGCACAAATCACAAAGTGTGGAGGTCACGGCGGCTGCAGTTATGAGGTCAGACAGTGGGCACAATGCATTCTGGAGGTGGCATAATCAGTATTAGGCCTCTGAGTGGCACAATCACCAACAGTGTGGAGTCACGGCGGCAGCAGTATGAGGGTCAGGCAGTGGCAACAATGACTTTATGGAGCGGAAAAAAAAACAGTATTAAGCACAGGAGTGGACACAATCACACGTGTGGAGGTCCACCGGCGGCAGCTCAGTAGGAAGGTCAGACAGTGGCACAATGGGCATTCTGGAGGTGGCAAAACAGTTAATAGGCACAGAGTGGCACAAATGATACAGTGTGGAGGTCACGGCGGCAGCAGTATGAGGTTAAGGACAGTGGCACAATGCATTATGGAGGGTGGAACAAAACAGTATTAGGCCACAGAGGGCACAATCACACAGTGTGGAGAGTCACGGCTGGCAGCGTATGAGGTAAGCAGTGGCACAATGACATTATGGAGGCGAAAAACAGTTTTATTAAGCCACAAGAGTGGCACAATCACACAGTGTGGAAGGTCACGGCCAAGGCAGCAGTATGAGGTCAGGCAGGTGGCACATTGACATTATGGAGGCAGCAAACAGTATTAGGCCAACAGAGTGGCACAATGATACCGTGTGGGAGGTCACGGCAGCAGCAGTACTAGAGGTCAGACAGGTGGCACAATGACATTATGGAGGTGGGAAAAAAAACAGTATTAGGCACAGTGGTGGCAAAATCACACTGATGAGAGGTCACAGCTGGCAAGCAGTATGAGAGTACAGTGCAGTGGCACAATGGACAAATCTGGGAGCTGCAAAAAAGGAGTAGGCCAAAGAGTGGTACAATGGACACAGTGTGGTTGGCCACGGAGGAGCAACAGCAAGCAGGGCATAAGGTCAAGACAGTGGCCAATGACACACGTGTGGTGGAGGGCACGAGCGCACGGCCCACATCAGCAGCATGAGGTCCACGGGACAGTCGGCACCATTGACAAATTTAGGACTCGTGGCAAAAACAGATTAGACCAAGTGTGGAGGGCCAGCAGCCGCCACGGGCAGCAGCATGAGGGTCAGGACAGTGGCACAATGACACAGTGTGGAGGCGTCGACAGGAGTTCAGCAGCAGAATGAGGTCAGAGATGGCACAATGACATTCTGCAGGTGGCAAAATAGTATTAGGCCAAGAAGAGCGGATCAATTGACTGGAGAGCGGAGGTCAGGCGGCAGCAGTCATGAGGTCAGCGAGTGGCACAATGACAGAGTGTGGAGGTGGATGACAGGTGAGCAAAGCATGAGGTCAGAGAGTGGCACAATGACAATTCTGGATGTGGCCAAAAAACAGTACAGACACGCAGAGTGGCACAATGACACAGTGTGGATGTTCACGGGCAAACAGCAACAGCAGCAGCAGCGATGAGCACATAGAGTGGCCACAATGAAGAGTGTTGAGGTGGTGGCAATACCAGTCCCTGGTAGACGGTTGGTAGGCAGATGGACGGAGATAAACTGCATAGCAGATGTGTGGCATCAGGCGGTGTGGCGGCCATCAGGAAATAGTGGCTGAAGGCAGGTAGTTTGAACCCAGGACTGACGCCTAAGGCATTGGTGCTGTGGAATCCTGGCGATCCACGCCTGTGATTCATCTTGACAAAGGTCAGTCGTTCAACATTTCCTGTGGACAAGCGGGTTCTCCTAGGGTTAACGATGGCCCCCGCCGCACTGAACATCCGCTCTGATGCCACACTACTGGCGGGCCAGGACAGCTTCTCCACTGCAACCTCGGCAAGTGCTGGCCACACATCCAGTTTTGCTGCCCAGTAGTCCAGCGGTCTTCTAACCTGGGGTGCAGAGTGCTGTACAAGTAACGGGCCACAACCTGTTGGTTCAGGGAATGGCTCACCATGTAATGCTGCTGCTCTGCTGCTGCTGGTGACTGCCCTCCTCACTAGGCGGCGTGAAGGAAGCTGCTCATTAGTGACTCCAGACTTAGGTACTTGATGATTGGAGCTAGGTACTGCTCTACCCCCCCACCATTCCCAACAGCGCGCCGGCAGTAGTACGTGAGCGCTGAGGAACCCACCCGGTCGACCTGGTCAGGAGGAGGGCGATGCCGACACTAGGAGCGGGACCAAATCTGATTACGGAGGATTTTCCTTTAGTATTGAGTTTGTATCCTCCCTCTCACATAGCTGAGCTGGAAAAAGGGCCTCCCATTTTGGACCGGTAGCTTTGGAGGGTCCAATGGGTGGAGAGCCAGAAGTCATCCCTCGCCGTGAATGATGGGACTATTCGGCTGTCACTTGCCAGGACAAATAAGCATGCTGCGGGGACATCTGACACAAGTGACTCGAGGAGGCTCCCTTGCCACCAATTTCCACTGATACTGCATCACGGCTTGGGAGGGGGGGGGGGTTTTTTTCATCTGCTCGTTCTTCCTCATCTCCATCCAACCTCCTCAGCTGCTCCTGCTCCTCCTCTCTTGTCACCTGTGTAGTAGGAAAATCCACTCATTTTTCACCAGACAATGCTTCTGCTCCAATGTCCTCCTCCTCCTCTCCATTTCAGCTCCCCACCTGGACTATGTGGCCACGAGATGTCGTCGCACATCTCCAGTCCCATGCCCAGACAGATTTTTCAGCATCTGTTCCAGGACTGAAGCAGAGTGGAATGGACGGCTATTCATTCCGTAGTCCTGGCGAATGACAAATAACGTTGGCCTCCTCGAATTGGCCTCAACAAAACGGCAGTGTCACGCTCTCTTGAGCTGCCACTGGCTGACATCAAAGTTACACAGGGGGCGAGTACTTCTGTCTGCCTGTGATCATCAAAAAATCGTTAATGCCTTTCTCTGTTCATACAGTCGGTCCAACATGTGCAGGCTGGAATTCCAGCGGGTGGAAAACATCGCATATTCAGAGCGTGTTGGGGTGAAGGCCGTTCTGCACAGCTGCAACTCGAGGAGGGTGTTCTGCTTTGTGAGAAATGGATAAAGTGCATGCACAGTTTCCTGGCCATTTTCAGAATGTTCTGAAGATCGGTGGAAGACTTAGGAACCTTTTTACAAACCAGATTGAACACGTGCGCCTGCAGGGTGCTTGGACCATCCCTCCTCGGTGCAGCCCGCGGACACCATGTTACTCCACATTGTCCGTCACCATGGTTCAGATTTGCAGTTGGCGCGGAGAAAGCCACTACATCGATTTCTTGCCTGCATGACGCGGAGCAGTTCTCCCCTGTGTGGCTCGTTCGCCGAGGCAAGCTAGGTGTAGAAACTGCGTGACACGCTGGTGCCGCTACACATTGTGGCATGATGGAAAGCAGTTACTTGTGGAGGCTGAGATGTGGTGGTGCGTGGGGAAGGGAGGAGGCGGGACATTGGCGCAGGAGCAGCAGTTTGACAACGTGGAGGAGAAAGCGAGTCTCCTGTCCAAGTTGTTGGGTGTGCCTGGGCAGAAGCCAAATTCACACAGGTGGGCGTAAAGGACATGTTACTGGCCCCTGACACGTAGGTACAGCTCCAGACGTCCGCGCCGCTGCCGGTAACCTTGGTACAACCGAGATGCCTCAAGGACGGACCCACTTTTGGTTTCTACATATTTATGAAGTGCTGGTACTGACCTTTTTGGAAAAGAAATTCGGCTTGGAAGTCTCCATCTCGGCTCGGCAACAAGCATTTAGTTCTCTGAATGGAGCAGAGTCCACCATTTGGAAAAGGGAGGGACTGCGAGTACCAAACAACTTGGACAGGAGCACGGTAGTGCTGCCACCTTTTAGGATGGTTGGGTTGCGACGCATAATGTTGTCTCTTTACAATCGCCTCTGCTGACGACTGATGGCGCCATGGAGATTGCGAGGAGCAGGGAGCAGCTGGGACCGGGAGAGGATGTCTAAGAAGAAACAGCTGCCTTTCTGCAGAGGTGGTGGAGCCTTGACTGGCTGAAATGGCATGCAGTGCCATGGCCGCTGCTGCTGTGAAGCGGCAGGATGGACACCACATTGAGACCTCGTTTCTACAGGCCACCGATGGTGGACGCTGCATGTGTTGAAGCAGGCCGTTGTGCCAAGTTTAGTCCCTGCCACGCTTCATTTCTGCCCTCAGATTCTACATAACCCATATTCGGCTCCTCCGGTGTCTTAGCAAAAGAAACTGCACACACCGCCCGAGTTAGTGATGTTTTAACGCAACGCTTCCGCTCTGAGTGATACTGCCGCCAGCTGCCTCGCTGAGCCCCTGTGCGCTACTGTCTTGGACCTGCGTAAGCGGGTTTTCTAACCCCATGGCGCTTGGCTCCAGACCCTCACACTGCTGACTACCCGATGAATCAGGCCACACACCCACTTGATGGCTGCGCCGCTGCCTGACGCGGCAAGCTGACGCCCTCTTCTCTGACGATGATGAATGAAGCCTTTGCTTCACCCGGTCCCAAGTGCGGTCGTGCTACATCATCATCATTTGATGTTTCATCCGTCACTACTGTCCTCATCACCGTCTTGGTAAGCCGAGGCTGACCTCTCACCACATGACCTTCCACCATGCCACTTTTCCTTTTCACTCTATACTTGACGCCTACTGCAAGAAGCTGGGGATATTGGCGGCCATTTCTTCGCTGCCAAGTAGCTGCTGGACTGCCCTCATAAATTGTTCATCCTCGCTATATGTGGCGCTGAGCCCAGACCACATAGTAGATCCCTGGCCTGAGGGAACTGGATGGAGACAGAGGCGGGCTGAGCGACAGGTGAGGGCCCGCTGACACGCTCCGAGGCCATGCCAACTAAGTGTTGTGTTGAGGGTTCCCACCGACTCTTGGCTGGGGTTGTCAGATGTCACTCTGGGAGGAAGAGGAATGGACCTAGTCAACCAATAAGAACCCTTGGGTTGCTGAACAACACACAGGCCGCTAGATGACAGCGGCAGTTGTGCCTCCACCGAGTGGACCCCCTGCTGCGACGTCCCCCTTGCTGTTGCTGCGAACCTGGGCCCGTTTCAGAAATGTTTGTGCCACTTGCCACTCGCCAGTTGCGAGGCATGCCACCTCTCTTCTGACATACTGTTTGTTCTAAAATGTACAGACACTGGTTTGATGAAGCTATCTTGTATATGATAATTACCCCTGTTTTTTTTGACATCAAATAAAACCCAGTAACAAGCTTGGGTCCTCTTGGATATATTTTGCGCTCCACAAATGGCAGGAAAAATTACTTGTTTATGTGTCGTTTAAAGCACTGTGTGAATTTACTAAATGTAAAAAGCATAAACAAGGCTTAATTTAACCTTGCTTGTGAATTACTGCTACAAGAAAAAATGTCTATATTTGGTGTTTGAAAAAAGTCGGTTTATTTTTGTCAGCAAGCAGAAAAACAACGCTTAATTAACCCTGGATGTAAATTGGCAATAGAATTGAGCCACCACAAATGTAGCTTTGTAGGCCTGTGTTACAATTGCGTGTTTTCTACGCCACACAACAAGAGATACAGTTGTAATTAAACTTTCGCGTGTGAATTAGGCTAAAGAAAAATTATATATTTTTGAGTTGTAAAAAGAAGGTTTATTTTTGTTGCAAGCACAAACAAGCAAAAACAACGCTTAATTAACCCCTGGATGTAAATTGGCCAAAGATTGAGCCGCACAAAACTAGTAGCGTGTTACAATTGGTGTTTTCTACGCCACACAACAAGAGATAAAGTGTGTAATTTAGCCTTTGCTTGTGAATTAGGCTACCAAAAAAATATATATATATTTTGGCGTTGAAAAAGGACGGTTTATTTTTGTCAGCACACTCAGCAAAACAACGCTAATTACCCCTGGATGTTAAATTGCGCCAAAGACATATTGAGCCGCACAAACTAAGTAGCGTGTTACAATTGCGTGTTTTCTACGCCACACAACAAGAGATACCAGTTGTAATTAGCCTTTGCTTGTGAATTTAGGCTACAACAAAAAAAATATATATATTTGGCGTTGAAAAAGAGGTTTATTTTTGTCAGCACACCAGCAAAAAACGCTTAATTACACCCTGGATGTAAATTGCGCCAAAAGAATTGAGCCGCACAAACTAGTAGCGTGTTACAATTGCGTGTTTTCTAGCCACACAACAAGAGTTACAGTTGTAATTAGCCTTTGCTTGTGAATAGGCTACCAAAAAAAAAATATTATATATTTTGGCGTTGAAAAAAGACGGTTTATTTTGTCAGCACACCAGCAAAACAAACGCTTAATTAACCCCTGATGTAAATTGCGCCAAAGCTTGAGCCGCACAAACTAGTGCTTTGTAGCGTGTTACATTGCGAGTTTTCTACGCCACACAACAAGAGCTACGGTTGTAATTAGGCCTAAGCTTGTGAATAGGCTACAAAAAAAAATATATTATATTTGGCGTTGAAAAAGCGGTTTATTTTTGTGTCAGCACACAGCAAAACAAACGCTTATTAACCCTGGATGTAAATTGCCGCCCCCAAAGTATGAGCCGCAACAAACTAGTATAGCTTTGTGGGTGTTACAATTGCGTGTTTTCTACGCCACACCAACAAGAGATACTGTTGTAATAGCCTTTGCTTGTGAATTAGTGCTACCAAAAAAAAATATATATATTTGGCGTTGACAAAAGACGGTTTATTTTTGTCAGCTCACCTGCAAAACAACGCTCTAATTTAACCCCTGGATGTAAATTGCGCCAAAGATTTGAGCACGCAACAAACTAGTAGCGTGTTTAAAATTGCGTGTTTTCTACGCCACCAACAAGAGTTACAGTTGTAATTAGCCTTTGCTTGGTGATTGTAGGGCTACCCTAACAAAATATATTGATATTGGCGTTGAAAAAGGACGGTTTATTTTTGAGCACACCACCAAAACAACCCTTAATTAACCCTGGTGTAAATTGCGCCAAAGATTGAGCCGACACAAACTAGTTATCGTGTTACAATAGCGTGTTTTCTACGACACTAAACTATAGATTCAGTGGTAATTAGCCTTTGCTTGTGAATTAGGATACCAAAAAAAAATATATATATTTGGCGGGGGGTTGGACGTTTGAAAAAGACGGTTTATTTTTGTTCAGCACCACCAGCAAAACAACGTAATTAACCCCTGGATGTAAATTGCGCCAAAGAATTGAGCGCAACCACAAACTAGTCAGCGTGTTACAAATTGCGTGTTTTCTACGCCACACAACAAGAGCTACAGTTGTAATTAGCCTTTGTTTGTGAATTATGCTACCAAAAAAAAATATATATATTTGGGTTTGTAAAAGACGGTTTATTTTTGTCAGAACACCAGCAAAACAACGCTTAATTAACCCCTGGATGTAAATTGCGCCAAAGAATTGGTGCGCACAACTAGTAGCTTTGTAGCGTGTTACACTTGCGTGTTTTCTACGACACACAAAAAGACATACTGTTGTTAATAGCCTTTTCTTGTGAATTAGGCTACCAAAAAAAAATTATATTATATTTGGGTTGAAACAAAAAAAGACGGTTTTTTTTGTCAGCACACCAGCAAAACAACGCTTAATTAACCCTGGATGTAAATTTGACGCCAAAGAATTGAGCCGCACAAAATAGTGGGGTTAGCGTGTTAAAAATTGGTAGTTTTCTACGCACAAACAAGAGATACAGTTGTTAATTAGCCTTTGCTTGTGAATTAGGTACCCAACTAAAAAATATATATATTTGGCGTTGAAAAGACGGTTTATTTTTGTCAGCACCACCAGCAAAACAACGCTTAATTAACCCTGGATGTAAATTGCGCAATAGATTCGCAGCAAAAATGAAGTGGTTTGTATTTGTAAAAACGCTGTTTCTTTAAATGATACAACAGGAACTGGCTTCAGATCCACTTGGATATTGAATTGTATATGCAGACTGCAGTGGGACGCAAACTGGATTTTCTGATCCAATACCCAAAAAATCAGAAATAAGAAACATTCAGAGAACAGTCTCTGAGATAGCTGAGACACCCCACAGAAATCGCTGTCATAAAAATCAATTCTTTCAGTAAGAGCTATCACCCCGCTGCAGCACTTCCTATCCGTACAGTGAGAGGAGTTGTGAAGGCTCCAGCGGCAACCGCGCTCAGGTCTTATATAGTGCGGTGACGTTCACAGGAATCCCGCAGGTCTCTGCACGGATTCATCTCTGCACATGTCATGAGGCTATGGCTTCTTCCTCCCAGAGTGCTTTGCCCATGTGCGCCCATTGCTCGCAGCCATTTTATCAATAAAAAGAACACTTCGTGTCACCGAAGTACAGTACCACAAAGTTGATTCGGGTTCCGAACCGAGTTTTCTGAAATTCTAAACGAATTCCACTTCGTTAGAATCAATTCGCCCATCTCTAATTATATTGTTGATATCTTTTGCATATGGTGGGGCAACATTGGTGACTTATATGAATTCTTTGAATTCAATTAAACCTGAACTTCAATTTACGGTGGAGTATAATAAACAAATATCCAATTTTTTGGATACACTAGTTATCGGGGATGATAATAATTTTCCAGTTGACCTCTATACAAAACCCACCAATCGTTATAACTTACTTGATTTTGGGAGTTGTCATCTAAGCAGTGTGAAAGGGTCATTACCTAAATCTCAATTTACAAGAGTAGAACGCATTGTTACAGATCCTGCCTTTAGAGCACTTACATGAGAGGAACTAATAGAGGAAGTTTAGAAAGAGAGGTTACTCTTTCACTTGACTCAAACTTTACAAAGCATAACTAGAGTGGAATCAACGCAAATAAGACCCAATAAGAAATGGGTTTAATTCATCAATACCTATCATCCAATAATTCCTAAGATTCATCAGAGTTTTAAGAAAAGATGGCACTTGCTACAGGAACATTACCCAAATATTAAAGAATTTCAGGTACTAGTCATGATATGGTCCAAATGCCCTAAAATATTATGAATTTATTAGTGAAAGCTGATTGATTTTTTGTGAATAATGTCTGTCCAATGGTCAATTGGAACACCATGACGGGTACATACTCATGTTTGCACTGTTCACACTGTGCTAATGTTATACGAGTGGAAAATGTTCAACATCCACAAATAGGTAGACTTATTCTAATCAGGGACTTCTTTACTTGGGAATTATCTGCAATGGTCGACGTATTAAAATGCCTTTGTGGACTTGTGCATGTAGGCGAGACTATGCAGCGTGTCAAAGATAGGAGTTCTAGCTACAAGTCTATAAAACAGTGTCAAAAAACATTGCCAGTCCCTGCACATTTTGTGGAAGCACAACACAACATATTATAATTACATATTATCAGGTGCTTGAACAAGTAAGACGTCCTCGCAGGGGTGGAAAACCCCTGGAAACCATGTCAAAATCTTGGTGGATCCATCATTTGAAAAGTATGTCATCTCATGGATTAAATCACGGATGTGACTGTGTTCTTCTGATGTCAATTTTCTGATTTAAATGTAACTCCAGTCTAAATGCACATTGATTTTGTGTTTTTCTATTTTTCCTTAATACCCGCTGGAATGCCATTGGTGAGAATTTTTAACACTTACCTGTATTTAACACATACTAATCAGGGTTTTTCTTACAGTTTTACTAATGACATTTTGTGTTTTTGCTTTTCTTATATATACAGTATATGCCATTAACCCCTTCCTGACGAATGGTCATAATAATATGGCTCTAATTTTTTTTCCTCCTCGCCTTCTGAAAGCAATAACTTTTTTATTTTTCCACCTACATAGACACATTAGGGCTTTTATTTTGCAAGACAAGGGGCAACATGTATGAATTCGGCCGCGACGAGTTTTTGACTAAATCGCCGGCGCCCGAGATGTCTGAATCAGTTGTATGGGCTTTCTTGGCGCACATCACACATGTTTGGCACGTTTTCACGCCGCCTGTATGTAGGCGCCGACTGTTGGAGCGCGACTACATTTTGGCGCAATCAGATATCTAGTGCGCCAAAAATTTGTTTTGTCGCGCTAGACTTCACTTTTTTCAGGGACACTGTTTTGCTAAATGCATACTGCACCACACTTCAATAAGGCGACGTTAAGGGCCTCGTTCACACGGCTTATTTGTCCGCGGATTGGCGCTGTTACTGCAACGTCGGATTTTGCGATGCAGTTCGGGCGCCAATCCGTCGGATTCATTACGGTAATCCACTGCTCTCATAGGAACAGTGGAATTCCGTCGCTATCCTCCCCGCACGGTGGAATCCGCCCAGGGCGGCGGAGGAAAGTGACATGCACATTATCCAGGCGCAATACGCGCCGTGGATAATGCAAGTTTATGGGGCCGGGGAGCGGCGCCCCGTCCCGCCCCTTATTCACGGCGGATTTTTGAGCCGGATTGAGCTCACAAATCCGTCGGGAATAAGCCGTGTGAACACGGCCTAAACGTTAAAGGCGCCAACCGTCGAGCTGTCTTTTTCATGAAGCCAATATTGAATGCGCATTAATTCCAGTTCGACACGTGTGAACCTTTGTAGGTCTGAAACATTTTTTGCCTCTCCCACTAGTTAACTTTGGCTTTAATTGGGTCATTTGGCAAAAACAGGCATTGTTCACACGGGCTTCTTGTCGACTTAATAGTGGGGAATGGATTTCAACACGCAATTTGCGCTGTATAGCCGTGCAGCGGTGCGCTGGGCCGACTGCTAGACGGCAACATAGGGACTGGCCAATTACAGAAGTCGCGTACAAGGTGTAACTCTTTCATCCTGTCCTCTTTCTCCTCCTGCAGAAGATTCGGCAAGCGGGGAGGGGAGAGAGATGGATATGCATTTTTTCTCCTCTGACAACTGATGTATTACCAGAGTTAGGATTATGTTCACACGGCTTTACTGCGGAACGTTAATTAAGTCCACGCCATTATGCCTGGTGGCTGTGGGCGGGCCGGAGGGAGGGGGAGGGAGCTGGGGGCCGGCACTTCGCCGGCACAGGGACTATCATTACTAGCGGCGCATATACGCCGCAGGTAATTCACATGTTATTTATCTCCCCCCAAAGGCGCATTCGCAGAGTCGGGAGAGGAAACTTAATACCTAGTTAGCAAGGATAACTGTGGATGAGCTTAATGTCTGGGACGCATTCAGCCCGTAATTAGTGCACTTTGGGGCGTCATTCCGGACTGAATTATGTCCCAGTCAATTGCCATGTGAACATGGCCTTACAGTGCTTAAATTTTCCTTCAAAGCCACCTGAGGCTGGGGAATAACGGTACCTACTGACACTACAACCCTGTTATCATTGTGTTAACACAGGGCTCCGTATAGGGCCCTATCCCCTTAACTATGTCAGTTATACTTACTCTATAATGCCTTTCACATTATATCTGCCATTAGCGCTTGCTGGAAATGGTGGGTTAAAAGTACAAAAAACACAGTAGAGTGACAGTGGGATTAACATAGGGATGCATGCAAACTTTGAGGCCTTGGCACAACAAGGCCAAAAGTCCATATAACCCAGAAGAATGGACCGGTTCAGAAGATGGGGTGGTGAAATGCCCTGTCAAGCGTTTGTCTTTTACATTAGCCAAACAAAGGGTAAGAGAGACCTGTTTTGGCTTTGGAAATATTGCAAGTTTGCCAAGATTGAATTCGGAGCAGCATTAGTCATCTAGCAGATGAAAAGGAGGGCCGTTTCAGTGTTGAGGATCCGACGGGACAACGCACAATCAAGGCTCCAAGGCACGCAAAGGTGTGTGTTCCAGCGGTCCGGTTCGCAACAGACAGTGGCGTCAAACAATGTGTGCATAATGCTGAGGGGAGGAGTCGCGAAAAAAGCTTAGCTGCTTGTTTGGACATGGCTTGCTGGGGCAGTCCGTGTTGCGGCATCTGCCGAACCAATGATGGGACATGACGGCATTTTTTACACGTTATCTAACAAATAAAACCGGTCACGAGTCTGGGCTTTTTAGCGTCCTTGTTGGTTTTTATCAGAGCTACGTCATAATTTTTGGTCTGGGACTATGAAGGGATCTTGACTTATGTCTAGGACTCACTCCAGTTAAATAAATAACGCAGAAGATGTCCACTACTCTGTCGAACTACTGCTTTACTCCATCAGAATCCCTACCCCGTGGTCATTCTGAGTATCACGCTAACTCGATCATTAGCACATACAAGGGCCGGAGTGTACACACCTATAGGGGCGGGAGTAAGAATAGTAGGGTAATAACACAAGAGTAAAGGCCGTGCAATGTAGAAAAGCGGAAGAGACTAGCTATAAAGGGGAGACTGAAAAAAGCCCCCCCCACCCCCCAAAAACATGCGTGACTGCTAGGTATGTAGTGGATAGTGAGTGGTGAATGGGGTGGATATAAGAAGTGGTGTGTGTGCTGGGGGTTTTTAAGGGGGCCATGGGTTGTATGAATAAATAACTCACTTCGTTTCGCGGTCGGGTCAGGGAGAAAATGTGTACGGGAATAGACAAGGGATAAAAACAAAGGGCACAGTATCAGCACATCTAGATGATCAGAGAGCAAGTAAGCAGGCGAATTTGGGTCCGCGGGTAGGATGTATATAATACCATTGATTTGATTGGTACAATTGTGTTAATATGGTCCATTAGCAAACGAACACCATATACTGGTTAGGTGGTCTGCACAGGAGTGGAGTGGATTGTGTCTTTATCAAATGTTACACTTTTCACAATCTATAAATTTGAATTTTTGCTTGTTCTTTGGGAACCCCCACTCCCCACTTTTTATATATAGGCGGGGGAAAAGGCACAACATAGCAAAATAATCTCAAAGGGAAAAAAATAAAAAACAGAAACCAAAAAAGGGGAATTTTTAGCCAAGAGAAAATTAGAAAGAGTCAAAAAGACAAAAAATACAATGAGCAACTTTAGCACAAGTCGCATAAGCTATTGATGGCAGGAAGGCACAATAGTGGGGTGCCAAAAGGAATGCATGAGTAAGTCCCGCGAGTCGACTAGATCTGGTAGAAAGAACGCAAATAAAATTCGATCGCTGTGTAGTAACTCACCCTTAATTCTGTTGTCCTCAAGGAGCTTTCCACCGTTTAGCGATGCTGAAAATCATTAATATTCTGTGGCATACCACTGTGAATTGACAATAGGCTCAAAAGCGTGATGATTATAAACTTAAACTAGATAGTGTTATCTAAAGTGTACCAACAAACTCGTTTAGTGGCAGCTAAAAAAATTGTGAAGGTCCGTTGATCACCTTTGCTGTTATAAGTAGTGTAGTGTTGGTCTTTATAATTAAGGGACTTATATCAAATTTTTTTTTTTTGATATCTTGGGGTTTGTATAGTCTTGTGGGTATTGTATTATTAGTACTAGATGACTCTTACTATCAAACGGGGTGCGGGTTTGTATCGGGACGGGGGGGTGCGGGGGTGTGTGAAGAGGAGTGGTGACACACCCCGGGCGGGGGGGCCTCTTCTTATGTTTAGTGTTTTTGCAAGTTTGATTGGGGGGAATGCACTCCTAAGGGGAAGAATAAATTATGTATGAATGACGAGGGCGGTTGGCACCGAGGGTTGTTTTTTTAATATATCTATTTGCTATTACACTTGCGTGCTTTTTCCATGTGTGTGGGGAAGAAAAAAAAGCGAGGGGGGGGGGATGATGATATTCCCAGTGTTTATGTGCGGCTATAGAGATGATATATTATCAACAGTGTGGGACAGATATATGGATAGAAAAGTAGAAGGGTGTGTATATACACAGTGTTGCTAGGTATGCATGGATGGATGTATCTATAAACAGTGTTTGCAAAGTATGATGTATGAATGTGTAGATCAACGCAGTGTGCGCAAAGTATGTGGATAGGTGATATCTAAAGTCTTCGTAGAGTATATGGATGATTGATATCACAGTTGTGTAGTATATGGATGAGTATCACAGTGTGCTAGTTGATCACTTGCGTATGATGTAGTCACAGCTATTTGATTCTGACGGAAGGTAGGTATTGGGTTGATAGATAGACAGTGTGCAGCTATCACTGGTGTGTGATGATTTCACATGCTAGGTTGGCCCAGGTCATAGATGAGGATTATGATATCGACGCAGTAGATTGCCGTCATATGGATGATGATGCACAGTGTGTCAAGTGTATAGAGAGGATGATGTATCCTGCACAGCGCGTGATAGGTATATGGATGATATATCACGATGGTGTGCCGGTACTATGTGATTATGATCACTGGTCGTTGTGAGTGTGATTATGGATGATTGTATTATAACAATTATATTCATGTTGGGAGTGTGCGCAAGTTATATAAGGGAGCTAGATGAAGTACGCATCACAGTGAGTGCAGTATATATGGATGATGTTGTTCAACTAGTGTGCAGTATATGGATGGATATTATGCGTGTCATGTGTTGTGCGTATATGGATGATGATATCTGAACTGTGTGCTTGGGTATTAGGATGATGGTATCAATCAGTGTCGCAGTGTTGTATGAGATGGTTGATATCACAGTGTATGCGGGGTATTATTGGATGTGATGATATCACAGATGTGCGTGTAAGTTGAATTGGAATGCATATCAGTGTACAGTATGGATAGGGGTATTGAGTATAATCACAGTTGCGAGTGCAGTATATGGCATGTCGTATAGTGTCAACAGTGTTGTCTGTATATGGATGATTCTCTACTCACAGAGCTCGCGTAGTCATATGGAGATGTGATGATGATTTATCAATCAGTGTAGGTGCGTAGATGGATGGATGATACTCACAAGTGTGTGTGTGAGAGATAATATGGATGAGTATATCAATGACAATGTGTCGCGCTGGTATAGATGGAATGTAAGAGATATCACCATGTGTACAGTACAATATAGGGAGAGAGAGGGATATCACAAGGGTATGAGTAATATGGTCTCTGTATATCACAGTGTGGGGTAAAGTTAATATGGATCAATCGATGTATCTCTACAAGGTGTCAGGCCGGTTATATGGGGGATGATAGGATCACAATAGGGCAGGGTGATGTGGATGAGGTTTGTCTAACACGTATGCTGCCTGTGTAGTAATGGGGATGGTGATATCACAAGTGTGTAGTATATGGATGCATGATATGATAGATCAGTGGTTTGTCAGTAAATTGGGAATTGAGTGTGTGATCTACACGAAAGACTACAGAGTGGGGTAATCAATGGATATGATGTATCAGACAGGTGCGGTATAAGGTTTTGAATGATAATATCACAATGGTTTGCGTCAGTACTAGAATGTTGATTGAAGAATGTTCTCAACGTTGTGCTCCTAGTAATAAATGGGTACATGGATGGTAGAGATATTTCACAGTGTGATCGTATGGAATATAAGGATGTATATGATAGGAAGTCGTTGCAGTAGTAGAGATTGAGATGATCATCATCAAAGTAGTGTCATAGACATTATATGGGTTGATATATTGTCACACTCAGAGTGGGCACGAGTATGGATGGATGATATGAGATCAGAGAATGTGCAGTATTGGTATGATGGATCTCACCAGGAATATAGTAATCGCTATAGAATGACTGTGCTCCACATGGCGAGTTATATGGAAGATATAATCATGTACCTCGTGCATGCAGTATATGGAATGAGATGTGTACTTATCAACGCTGCTCGTGAGTGCCAAGTTCGCTATGGACGCTCTCGCGAGGAAGTGAAAGCACAGTGTGCGGTATATGTGATGATGAGTTATCACAGTGTGCGAGTGATATGTGATGATATCACAGTGTGTAGTATTGATTGGATGGATGATATCACAGTGTTAGCCAGGTATGCATAGGCATGAGAGTACGCATCACAGTCGCGAGGCAGAGAATAAAGTGGAATAGGTGATTATGTCAGGCCATGTGCGTGCTAGGCTCATAGGAGTTGATATGTGAATCACGCAGGTGGGGGGTATATGGAGTGTGAGATTATCACCGTGTGCAGACGCTATTAAGTGGTGAGAAGATATATGTCACTAGTGGGCAGTTATATGGAAGATGTGTATCACAGTGAGAGCAGTATATGGGATGAGTGATATCACAGTGTAGCAGTATATGGAATGATGTATCACAGTGTTTGCAGTAATAATGGATGGGATATATTTCACATGTGTGCAGTTATCCTTTTGATATAGGTGTGCTATTATGCAGATGTGGCGTAAGTTGTGTGGATGATATTGATCTCACTCACTGAGAGTGTTGCAGTTCAAGGATGGGATGTTATATCACCAGGTGGTTGCTATTATGAGATGGTGATTATCCACAGTGATGCAGTAATATGGATGATATAATCACAATTGTTGCGTTATATGGATGATATAGCCAACAGTGCGTGATAAGTATATGGATGTAGTGGTATCACTCGATTTTGTGCGATATATGGATGAGAGATCACAGTGTGCGGTATTATGGAAGAATGAAATATGACAGTGGTTGCGGGTATATAGGATGATATATGATAACGTGAGATGGGCAGAGATATTAGTGGTAGTATATGATAATGACACAGAGATGATGTGGGCTATGTATGAGGCTCTGATAAGAGAATATCACAGTCGTGTCAGTAATATGAGATGAAATCGATGATAATCAACAGTAGAAGTTGATATCAGATATTAGGAATAGGGTGAATATCACGCTCGAGTGTATTATAGGATTACTTAGTGTGCAAGGATAAGAGGATATGTAATATTCCACAGGTGTGCGCAGTATATGGATGAATGATAAGAAACACAGTGTGCAGATAGTGGTATGAGTTGGATATCACAAGTGTGCAGGTATAGTGGAGATGAGTGATGATATACAGAGTGTCTGCCTCGTATAGATGGAATGGTGAGATATCAAACAGTATGCAGTATATGGGAATGGAGAGAGTAATGAGAGGTGGCAGTATATGGAATGATATATGACAGAGAAGATGCAGTATATGAATGATATATGACACAGATGTGCAGTATGATGAGATAGTGATGTGGTGAATCACATAGTGTGGCCCGGTTTGATGGAGATGATGGTGTTAGATAGATCAAGTGATGATCTGAGTATATGGTAATGTATGTATCAGTCGTGCACAGAAGAGAATGCGGTGAGAAAGTATGCGATTGTAGAATTGGATTACACAGTGTGCAGGGTTTATGGATTTGATGTATCACAGTGTAGCACAAGAATATATGGATGATGGTATCATAACAAAGTGTGCTAGTATAATGGATGGTGATGAATACACAGTGGAGCAGTATAAAGGATGGTGATAGAATGAATGCAGTCGGCAGTTATATGAGATGGTGAAACACAGTGTGCATATATGGATGATGTATCACCTCGAGTGATGCAGTATTGGATGACTGTAGATGTCACTCCAGTGATGGGTGTCGTTATATATTTGGAGATGTCTTGGTTAATCACAGATGTTGCGGAGTCTAATATGGAATGATTGTATCACAGTGTGCGAGGAAGATATGGATGGTGAGTATCCTAATTGTGCAAGTTATATGGATGATATCAGACCAGTGTGCAGTATATTGGTAAGAGATTAGCCTCAGCATGATGTGCAGTTATTTGGATCAGGAGTATATCACTGTGAGAGCAGTATATAGAGATGTTGATGGAGTATCCACAAGTGAGCTCCAAGTATAATGGAGTGATGGACATTATCGAAGTGATTGCAGATCATGGTAGTGGTAAATACAGTGTGCAAGATAATAGTGAATGTAATTGTATCACTAGTGTCGCAGCTGTATGTGGAGTGCATATATCCTATCGAGTGTCTGTGGTAATATGGATGATATCACAGGACTGCACAGTAATGTGGCTCGAGATATGATTGATGTTCGACAGTGGCAGTAATAGATGGAATGAGCGCGGGTAGGGAGTACATAAAAACTCGGGTCATTGTGCATAGGTAATTTGTTGGGGCATGGTGTGCGCATCAGACAGTAGATGAGCATGGATGTGATGGTGATATCAGCAGGAGGTGCAGAATGATACGAGGAATTGATGTGAGTATCAGCAGAGTGTGCAGTATATGGGATGAATGTATCATAGAGTTGAGAGAGCAGCGAGTTGATATTGGGATGGAATATAGTCTCCAGTGCTGGCGATCTGAGTAGATAGTTGGCAAATGAGTTTTGTAAAAAAAAATATCTCAGACAGTGAGCGTTGCGAAGTATTAGAGCCGATGATGAATGTTCACCAACAGTGGTTAGCCAGGTATCATCGCTGGATGCATTCTATCACAGTAGTGCCAGTATATGGGCTCATCGGCGCATCTATCCATAGATAAGTTGTGCAGGCGTAAATATTCGAGAGATGTGTGCTGATCCACAGCTGTGCAGTATATTGATGATAACGGTCTGTGTATGTGTAGATTGTGTGTGTCAGAGCTGTGCTAAGAGATAGACGAATCCCTTGATCAGTCAGAACCTCTTCAGCTGGTCGTATTTCGCTTTATGTCACATATGTGGCTCATGACTCTCAGCTGTGGCTGGGATGCAGTATATGGAGATATATCACAGTGTGTGCTGATATATGGATGATTATAATTCACAGTGTGCAGTATATGAATGATGTATCACAGTGTGGCAGTTATATGGTTGATGATATCACAGTGTGCGGTATCTGGATGAATGATATATCACAGTGTGCAAGTATATGGATGGGTGATATCACAGTCGTGCCAGTATATGGATGATGTATCACGTGTTGCAGTATATGGATGGTGATATCACAGTGTGCAGTATATGGATGATGTATCACAGTGTGCAGTATATGGATGATATATCACAGTGCAGTATATGGATCTGATGAATCACGAGGTGCGGTATATGGATGATATTAATCACAGTGTGCGGTTATATGGTGATATCACAGTGTGCAGTATATGGATGGTGATATCACAGTGTGCAGTATATGGCATGATGTATCAAACGTGTGCAGTATATGGGATGGTGATATCACAGTTGCTGTATATGGATGATATCACAGCTGTGCAGTAATGGGATGGTGATATCACAGTGTGTGCAGTATTATGGTTGGTTGATAGCCCAGTGTGACAGTATTTTTTTTATGGGATGGTGAATAATCAACAAGTGTGCAGTATATGGAACCTCTGTTTAGTCAACAGTTGTCGCGGTTATGGGATGATATATCACAGTGTCTGCGGTATCAGGTAACGTGGATGATGTATCACTCGTGTGCGTATATGGATAGATGTCATCACAGTGTGCGAGTATATGGTGATATATCACAGTGTGCAGTATATGGATGGTGATATCACCAGTGTGCAGTATATGGATGATGTCATCACAAGTATGCGGTATATGGATTGGCACCATATTTCACGTAGTGAGTAGCTCAAGAGTATAATAGATAGGGATGGGATATATCACTCAGTGTTGCGGTATAATGGATGACTGTACCTCAGTGCGGTATATGGATGATGATAATACTAGTGTGCAGTATATGGATGATATATACAGTGTGCAGTATATGGATGATATATCTACAGTGTGGCAGTTATATGTGGATGATGTATCCACTCTTGTGCAGTATATGGAGGTAGTCATATTCACAGTGTAGTCAGGATGGATGATGTATCACATGTGTGCTAGTATATGGATGGTGAATCTCACAGTGTGCAGTATATGGATGATATATTCACAGTATGCTGTATAATGGATTGGTGATATCACCAGTGTGCTCAGTATATGGATGTTGTAAACCGCCAAAATCCACCAGAGTGTTGCTGTATATGGGCACGCATCGCACTATGATAGAGTATACAGTGGTGCAGTATATGAATGATCATATCTCAGTGGTGCTGGTTATATGGATGATATATAACAGTCGAGTGTGTGCAGTCATCATGGTTCAGATATGTGTGGCAACGCGCCGTGAAAACCGGGTATATGGATGGTGTTATCACATGATGCATATTTGGAATGGTTGATATCACAGTGTGCATATATGGCATGATATATCACAGTGTGCAGTATATTGGATGGTGTGAATCGCACAGTGTGCATATATGGAATGACATGTATCAAGTGTGCAGTATTGTTGGATGATGATATCACAGGTGCATAGTATATGGTTGATATATCACAGTATGCGGTTTATATGGATGGGTGTTCACAGTGTGCAGTATATGGATGGTGACCTGACACATCCACCATATATCACCGTGTGCGGTAAATATGGATGATGTATCACAGTGTGCAGTATATGGAATTGATTTATCCACAGTGCAGTATATGGTATTGGTGATTTGTCACACAGCGCAATTTGTTTGGGCAGTATTATGGATGGTTGATGGACATCAACAAGCGTGTGATGCCAGTATATGAGATGATGTGTGAGTATCACAGTGTGCTAAGCCGTATATATGGATGATATAAGTCACAGTAGTGCAGTATATGGAGTGTCTAGTATATCACGTGCGGGTATATGGATGATGTACCACAGTTGCACCGCGGTTATGAAGCGGTATATGTACACAACCACCCCAGTAGCTGCAGTATCATATAGGATGATATATCACTGGAGTAAAGCGGTATATGGATGTATATATCCACAGTTGTTTGCAGTTTTTTGGATGATGTATCACAGAGTGTGCAGTATATGGGATGATGTATCACAGTGGTCGCAGTATATGGATGGTGATATACAGTGTGCAGTATATGGATGATGTATCAACAGTGTGCAGTTATATCGGCATGATATATGCCAACAGTGCTGCAGTATATGGTATTGATTTGCGCATATACAGTGTGATGGTATGTACATAGATGCTATTGACTATATCGCTACAGTTGTTAGGTAGAGTTATGGTAGTATGAGACAGTAATCACTACCAAGTGTCTATGGTATATGGATGGTGTATATCTGCAGAAGTGCTGTCAGGGTATATGGTATGTAGTACGATAATACACAGTGTGCCAGTGTGAGATATGGATGATATGTTTAGACTCGTATTGCATAGTAGTAATGTGGTATGAGTATATCACAGGGGTGCCAGCTATTGAATGGTGATGTATCACAGTGTAGCTAGGTATATGGATGGAGATATAAGTCAAAGTGTGAGGTATATGAACGCGATCTATTTATGACAACTGTGTCTGCGAGGGTCTATGGATGATATATCACAAGTGTGTTGGTTGATATGGATGATGGTAGTCAACAGTGTGGCGGGTATATTGGATGATGTTAACGCACAGTGATGCAGGTTTATGGATGATATGTATGTTCTCACAGTTGGTGTCCGGCTGTTATTGGATGATATATCACATGTGTCCTACGGTTTATGGTATGAGGTATCCAAGTTGCGTGCATGTATATGCGATGATTGCGTATCACACAGTATGCAGTATTATGTGTTTTGAGTTGTATCCCGTGTGTGTATATGTGTGGATGACTATCACAGTGTGCAGTACTATGGAATAATATATCACAGTATGCAGTATATGGATGATATATCACAGTGTGCAGTATAAATGGTTGATGTATACTACGTGTGCAGTATCATGTGAATGATGTATACACAGTTGTGCGGTATTGGATGGATATAAGCAACAGGAACGGAGTTGGAATCGGGGTGACGTATAATGACGTCAACGCCGCTAAGGGAATGTCCAAGGTCCGTTGTAATAAAAACTGTGAAACTTTATTTGTGCTCAAAAAGGTAAAACAAATGTTCCTCCACAATTACGAACTCTCAACTATGGCCAGCGAGGCAACGAAGCCACCTGGTGGCAAACGATCAACAGACGCCGGTTCGAGTCCTACGGACTCTTGCTCAATATGATCATGTCTTTGTGGAATTCGCTTCACCAATGATATTTAAAAACCCAGCTCAAAACCAATCACCGATTAAGGGAGAGAATCACATGATATTAAGTGGGAAAAATAGTAAATGGAACAACCGAAGTTCATATGGCTAGAAACTTTCATTCAGCAATTGTCGGTATAGACACATAAACATACATAGACTTATATCTGTGTGTCATTAAGCCTCCACCTATCTAGAAACTGCATGGAAAGCGTGTTAACTCCTATTTATAATACGAGAAAGTATAAAAATATTTACATATAAGCTATGTTGTTACAGAATTGGTTATCTTGTACCCAAAGCATGTTATATATTGTAAAGCAAATAAGTGGTGCAATTGCCTAATATCTCTATATATAAACATATCGCGTCGTGTCCTGATTAGTTGAGACCATCTTGGTCTTTCCGGTTCCTTAATTTGAATATCCACTGTGCCTTCCCTCATGTCTAAGCAATATTCTTTAGACTTGTCCAACTCTCCTCTCCTCTTATAAGGGACATAATACCTTGTCCATAGTCATATGTGTATAGAATTTAAATCTACTGATTGTTATTCTGTTGTGGGTGGATTTCATCTCAAGATCTATGTTTAGCTGCCACTTGGACATTTGGGGTTTGATTGTTGCTCGTTTAATGCTATTGTATGGTGTTCCATTATGGTATTTTTGTTTATCCTGTTAATTGTTACTACCTAGGATATTCATGTCACATGATGAGCGCATTCTGTTAGACAATCTAAATGCAATGATGGCTGTCGCAGTTCAGTTGCAAAATGGTTAATTTTATATTTTTGTTGTTTTGTCCATCTGTAAATTGCTTTTTCTCTGCCATATTGCACACTCCACAGCGGGATCCCCCGCATTTGAAGAACCCTTTTGGGAAACCAGACCTTCCCAATTTTAGTTTGATGACTAATGTGTACACTGGGTGCAATAATTTTTGCCCAGGTCTGTCCCTTCTCGGTGTAATGCGACACCCCTATCTAAAATTTTAGAGAGGGTCTCATCCTGTCTTAGAATGCATAAATTTCTTTTAAAGATGTTTTTAATCTGATTATAGTTACTTTCTGTATTTTAGTAGTGAAGGCGATTTTTATTTTGTTCTTGTTGTCTTTTTATTTTTGTTTTTGTATGTCTATCTCTAGTAATTGTTCCCGTGTTTTTCCTTCAATTCTGTTTTATGGCTCTATTGATATCATTTTCCTGTACCCTCTTTGGATTAATCTCTGACTTTCCTTTCCTCTGCTATTTTAAAGTCTTCTTCCTCTGTACATATACGTCTGGCTCTAACCATCTCACCATAGGGGATGGCCGGGGTAAACTGGCGGCTGTGTTTGACACAGCAGTAAATGAAAACACAGACACTAATACTAATGTACATATACCTTGGAAACAATTGTTTATAAAACTGGAAAAAGCAAAAATCAAGGAAACTTTTTAAAACTGTGGTGGGATAAAACAGACATTAAATACATATATAGACAAAGGATCATTCCAGAGGCTTACGCCTTAAGAAATCACCATCATTTGATACAACGGAAGAATTCATTTACAAATGGAACACAACGCTGTCAGAATGTTCCTTGACTCTTATGAACCTCATTGTAGAATTTGAAACCCACAAAATACAAGAGTTGGACAAACAAATCAAAGAGCTGGAGAGTCAAATAGAAGAATTTAAAAGGGATTGCAGAATTCAATGCAGCACAAGACCAACAAAAAGAAACCCTGGACAGTGGAAAAATTACATGGAAAATAAGAAAAAAAAAATCCCTTTGGGATCTAGGGGATACAAACCAATAAATATATACGGGGGCTAAAGTAACCCACAAATACCCCAAAAATCCAATTGAGAAGAAAATGGGGAAAAAAGGGAAAAGATCGGTTAGCTTCTGGGACTTTGAAGTAGGAAAGGGAAGTACCGAAAATGGGGAAAAAGCAGGGGGCATATCCCCATTTACCCCGATAAAAATTTTTTGGAAAAAAAGGGAAAAAGTCAAGAAAAAGGGGAAATACCCCCCCTAGGGAAAAATCGACAAGGGCATTCGAACGCAGGGGGTGTACAAGAAAAGGGGTGATGCCTAAAGAAATTGTCTTACTCCCACTATTTTGTCACAACCAACTGGAGGTTCTAATCAGGGCTTAAATTTTGTCCCCAGTTCTGACTTTGTTTTTTTTCCATACCATCATGACTTAAAAAAATTTTTAAAAAGGCTTCTTAAACAGTGAAAAAAGATTTTTTCAGTAGTGATTTTGAGGATTTAAGAGAAAAAAATAGGGGGAGTAAAACACCCCAATGAATACGGGGAAGCCTGATTTCGGGGAAAAATTTGGGATTAAAAAAACTATTAGAGTTTGAGAGGGGGCAAATAGAGGAAGATCGGGACAGAATCTAATGTCCCCATATACAAAAAGGGCCCCAAAAACCCCAATTTTTTTTTCCCCCTTTTAAAGGCTAAGTCCCCCGGCCCCTAGAGGCCTTCCAAAACATCATGGAAAGGACTTATGGATTTTGCATAAAAAGAATTTAAATAAGAAAAAAAAAAATTTTACAAAAAATAATCAAAAATGGAGTCAAATGAGAGCAAAAAAAGAATTAAAAGAAAGGATAATCTGTCTTTAAAAAAAAGCGATAAGGGTGGGGGCGGTGGTAGTGTTGGGGACGGGGGACTGTAACAAAGAAACCCTTGGGAAATTCTGAATTTCCCATACATACGAAAATTGAAGGAAAATCCACACAAAGCTCTACACTTAGAACATCTTCTAAAAGGGGGGTAGGGGTTTGGGGGACAAAAATAAAAGGAAAAAAAAAAGTATATCCTGAAGACACCCCTTTAAAACCAGTTTTCTAGGATCCCAAAGGGGTCCACCAAAAATATTTTCCCCCCGGGACCTTCCCCCCAAAATTAAAGGAAATAATTCCCTAAAGAAAAAATTAAACATGTGGTGATAAGTACTTGCACCCCTTTGTCCATAATCTCCCGGGGGATACATCAAGGAAACCCAAAATCCCTCCTTAGAACTCTATAAAAGGGGTTGGAGGGATCATTAACTTGGGGTCACCTGTGATGTCGTGGGGGTCTCTTGTATTAACCCCACGACATCGCATTAAAAGCTCTCATTTTTTCCTAAAAAAACATAGTGATATGATACTAATCTACAGGAATTCATTTTTATGGTGTAAAATATCTTTTAAAAACAATTACTTTAAAATTTAAAATGCTTTTTACACAAAAAAGAAAAGGGGCCCCCATGGGGGCCCTTTCTCACCGTCCCTGGCGAACAAAACACCAGGCGTGGTGGGGAAAACCACGCCATATCAAAGAAAATACCCTTTTGTGGTTTTTTTAGTTGGTATTTGGGGGGTCATGACGATCCTGCTTGTCTGGGGCCGGATTGGGCGCTCTACCACACTTTTTGGTTTATTTAATTTCAACAATTTAACTTGCATTTACTGTACTTGGAATCGCAAGTTCCCTTTTTTCGTGTGCTCCTTTTGGACAAAGGGGGCAAAAAGGGCCACACGCCAACTTATATGCAAGCCCAATTCGGGCAAAACTATCCTTTAAACTGACAGCTGTCATGCTGTGGCACCTTAAAGGGCCATCCCCCATGGTGAGATGGTTAGAGCCAGAGTAAGTACAGAGGGGAAAAAACTTTAAAATAGCAGGGGAAAGATAAGTCAGAGATTTAAACCAAAAAAGGGTACAGGAAAAAAGATTTCAATAGAGCCCTAAAACAAATTGAAGGAAAAACACGGGGAAAAATTATAAGATGAGCAAACAAAAACAAAAAAAAAAAGACAAAAGAGACAAATAAAATCGCCTTCACTACTAAATAAAAGCAGTAACTAAATCAATTAAAAACATCTTAAAAAAAAATTTTGCATTCTAAGAAGGATGAACCCCCCCTAAAAATTTTTGATACGGGTGTTCGATTAACCGAGGGGGGGACAGCGCTGGGCACCCAGTGTACACATCAGTCATCAAACTAAAAAAGGGAAGGGTTGGGGTTTTTCCCAAAAGGGGTTTTAAAAAGTGGGGATCCCGCGTAGGGGGGGTGCAAAAATGGGGGAGAAAAAAAACAGAATTTACAGAGGGTACAAAACAACAAAAAAATAAATTTTAACCATTTTGTCACTGCGACAGCCACATTGATTTAGCTATAAAAACACTCAATGTGACAAGAAATACATAGGGAGTACAATTTGGAAAACAAAAAACGCATAATGGAAAACATTAATGCATTAAAAAAAAAACAACCCCAAATGTCAGGGGGGGAGCTAAACATTTTGTGGAAATCCCCCAAGGAGATACATCAGGGTTTAAATTCTATATTATAGACAAGGTATTATGTCCTTATAGAGGGGGGAATTGGACAAGAATTTTAGACAAGGGAGGCCACAGTGGATATTCAAATTAAACCGAAGACCAAATGGTTAAAAAAATCAAACCTTTTTATTTTATATATATATTGGGCCCAATTGAACTATTGTTTTTTTTTAAAATATATACTTGTTTGGGTAAATAACATCAATAATACTATAGCTTTTATGTATTATTTTTATACATTTGTATTTAAATAGGATTTAACCCCTTATATGAAATTGATTTGTGTAAAGGTTTAATGAAACACAGATAAAAGTAGGGTTTTAGTTTATGTGTCAAAAATGCTACATTGCGAATGAAAGTTCTAGCCATATGAACTTTTTTGTTCCTTTTACTTTTTTTCCCCATTAATATCATGTAAATTCTCTCCCAAAAGGGTATTGGTTTTAGCGGGTTTTTAAAGATATTGGAAACCCCACATGGGAATAAAGTGGGCAAGAGTCGTGGGGATCAAAACCGTTGTTTTTTTCCCAAACCGGGGTTTTCTTTTTGCCTCGCTCCCCCTTAGCTTTTTTTTGTGGCTTTGTTTTATTTTTTTGAAAAAATTTAAATTTTTCAGTTTTTTTTTTAAAACGGACCTTGGTTTTCCTTTAGCCCCTTTTGTTCATTAACGTAAACCGGGAAATTATCCCCCTTCCCTTTGGCCCATTGGTTTAAAACCGGGGAAACCGGGCGGTTTGGCCCGAAGTAAAGACGGGAACCCGGGGGACCACCCCCTTTCCTCAGAATAAAATTGCCTCGCCCAGGTAAATCTCCCTTCTTGTTTTTTTTATAGGGATGATATATAACGGTTTTATGGTATATGGTGATATATCACAGTGATGGTATAGGATGGTGAAATATCACAGTGTGCGGTAAGGGGATAAATAAAACAGGGGCGAAATATGGATTGAAAAATCACAGTGTCCCAGTAAATGGATGGTGATTTCACAGTGTGCAGTATATGGTTTGAAGATATCACAGTTTTGCGTATATGGATGTTTTAAAATTCCCCAAGTGGGCGGTATATGGATTATTATCACAGTGTACAGATATAAAAATATTTCACAGTGGGCTTAAAAGGGATAAATAATCACATTTGTGCATTATAGGGATGAAATGCATTGTGCGGTAAATGGATGATATATCCAGTGGGGGGTAAAAGGGAAATGATTTTACAGGGGGTGGGGTATAGGGAGATAAAAACCAGTGTGCGGTATAGGGATGATATAACCAGGGGTGCGGAAAAAGGGGAAATGATATTACAGTGTGCGGTATATGATGATAATCACAGGGGTGCGGTATATGGATTACCCACATTTGTGTTTTAAAATGGATGAAAACACAGTGTGGGAAAAAGGGAAAGAAAATATCACAGTGTGCGGTAAAGGGAAAATATTATCCCCAGTGCACTTATATGGATAAATTATAAAAGGGGTGCTTTAAAAAGGAAGATGTATCACAGGGGTGCGGTTTA